>JAJTUV010002744.1:0-107088 GCA_021653895.1 Mastomys natalensis
CTGCCAAGATCACAGTAACCCCATGAAGTAGGAAACATCACTGGCGGACTCAGGGGTAAATTCGGCTTTTAGTAACAGCCCCATGCCTGGAGTTACTAACAAGTACTAGAAGTGGATAAACTCCACCAGTCTGTCACATAGAGGAATATAATAAGAGTTTGATACATTGATTACACACGAGATTGCACAGATTTCCTGGATAGGGTCTGATCTAGCTTTACTGATGAGCAGTCAGGCGGAGCTCTGGATTGTGTAAGCTTAAGTCGCAGGGATAAGGGGCACTGAGGATGGCTGCAAAGAGAATTCGGATGAAGGTGGGAGTAGTTCAGGATGAAGAACGTGGACCGGGGATTTCACAGAGCAAGAGTTCTGAAAGGGCACAGTGTTGTCATGACCTCGCCTTGGCTTCTACTCCCAGCTTTCCAGGGCACACTTGACAAAGCATGGGGACAAATGAATGATTCTGAGCCATGTGTGTATTTAAAACGTTATCATAGTAGCTAAATGAGGTAAGACAGTCATAGGTCCATGGCTACCAAAACTGTTTCCATGAATTACTTGACTAAATTACATTTTTAACACTTCTCTTAATTTGGTGGTACTATGTATGTATGTATGTATGTATGTATGTGTATGTATTTATATGTATGTATATGTGTATATATGCTCGTGTGTATATGTGTGTACGTGTGTACATGTGTATACGTATGTGTGCATGTGTTTGTATCTGTGTGCATGTGTCTATGTGTGTGGTCATGTGTATATATATATGTGCATGTATATATGTGTATGTATGAGTGCATGTGTGTACGTATATGTACATGTATGTGTGTGCATATATGTGTGTGCGTGTGTATATGAGTGTGTTCATGTGTATATGTATGTTTCATTTGTATGAGTGTGTGTGTGTTGTGGAACTGCTAGGAGGTGAAGCCTAGCAGGCAGGACAAGGTGTCTAAGGACATGCATCTGAAAGTTGTTATCCGACCTGTTCTAGCCTTTCACTCTGCTTCCTGGCCCTCCTTGATATGAATAGTCTCCGCCACAGACTCTCACACTGGATTGTTCCTGCATGCCTTCCCAGTGTGGACAGAAAACCTTTGAAACTCTGAGCCAAAGTAAGCCTTTCACGCTGTAAGTACTTTCAGTGGGATATCCCAGTCTCCAAGGCTCAGGAGTAACTAACACACCCTGCGATTATATCCTCTCCAGCTCTCCTCGATGTCTGGTGACACGTGTCATCCTGGCAGAACCCTGAATGTGAGGATGTGCTGGTCCTTTACAGGGGACATTTCAGACACCTGTGTGATGTGGGGTTGCACTGGGGTTAGGAAGAATGGGGGAGGAGGAAGCCAACACTAAAGCTGTTTTTTCGGTGTGCTCCCGTCTCTGCTCTTGGATGTTGTCACGTACACTCACAGGTTTCCAGTTAGTATTGATCAAACGGGATGCTGGGGCCTCTGAAAGGTGCCGTGCAGCCTTACACTTCCTTAGATCTAGCAAAAGCCACAGCTTACCTGCACAGACTACCTGCCAATAGAGAGCAGGGGTAAAGCATGGTGGAGAAGGTGTGGTATGTATGTCCACTTATCTCTGGAGTGAGGGGGAAACACTGAAAGAATGTGTTCTTCCCTTGGGTCTCCACAAAGCTTGCCTGTAACACAAGGCCTGTGGCTACTGGAGATTCTGTGCTGTGTTTTGTAAAAACCCTCGCTCCTTGGCAGACCTGAGAATCACACAGCACCATTCTTAAGTCCTTAGCTGAGAACTCGACGCTCTGCCAAGGGCTGAGCCATTCCATTCCAGGATGGATGATAAAGCGGAAATTTTTCTAGGAAACAAACCAGCGTTCGGATTTTTATAAGATAGGAGGGACATTGGTTTATAAGAATGGTGTTTAATCTCAGAAAAAACTGTTGAAACCTCAGAGAAGCCCAGGGACACCAGCAGCCAGCAGAGTCCCTGCCTGGGAGGGAACAAGGTGGGGGGCATGGAGGGAGGGGAGACCTACAGTGACTAGTGCACCAGAAAGAGAAACCAATGCCTCCAGCTAACCCAAGCCCAAGTGTTTGAGATTCAAAAACTAAAATAAGAAAAATTATCCGTCTACTAGTATACATGAAAAGAACAGGCATATCACTACCTATTAAACCCCAAGCCTACCTGGTGGGCTTCGCAGACCTTACAAGGCTCAAATTACAGCAGTTTACTCTTAGAACAGAAACATGGCTCTATTGCTCTTTCCTGGGACAGTGCTGGGAGACCTGAGCTAGGCTAGCTGGAGCACACCTTTGAACCCAGCGATTGGGAGGCAGAGACAGGTAGGTTTCTCTGAGCTCAGGAACAGCCTGGTCTATGTGGCAGGTTCCAGAGAGCTTTGTATCTTCTGAAGCCGGAGTTACAGGCAGTTGTGAGCTGCCCAGTGTGGGTGCTGAGGATCAAACTGAGGTCTTCCTGAAGTGAAAGAATTGCTTATCAACTGCTGAGTCATCTCTCCACCTGCCTCCATCTCTTTTTAAAGATTTCCCTAAGGAGAGTAAAGACATCTAACTGTTCTTCTTCAGATCTACAATGAAACCTCCTCCTCAGCCATACCTTGGAGCATACCTCATTTTCTCATTCAGTAACCATACAGCATGAAGTCAGCGTTTTTATATTTTGGTCGTGAGCCTTGCCTTTAAGGCTGAGACATCTCTCCAGCCCGAAGTTAGTGTTTTTAAATGTTGCAGTGACGACCCACTCTCCTGTGACTCTCTTATCGTCTATACAACTCTAGAATGTGGTAGACTGGTACACACGGTCTTTTGAAAAATAATCCCCATGCTGTCTGAGTGTCAGAGGTACACAGGATTGTATGTGTGGTGTGTGGTGCGCTGTCGGTGTGTGGTGTGTGTGGCTGTGTGTGTATATAATGACCAAAATAAATGCTACTATCAATTTTCCTCCAAATTTTACACTAGTAGCTGATTCACGTCTCCCCTTCTTGAAGAAAAAGTGTCATGGAGGAGAAACTAGTTTAAAGGCATAGAATTGAATTGAGATTTTTTTTTTTAAAGGAACTCACTGGCCACACTCACTAAGACACTCCAGTGTGAGCACACACACTAACAAAGCTTGCTGTCAGCGTGGTACGAGGCCAACCCCGATGGAACATTCAATTGGAAAAGCAGAACTCTGGGTGAAAGTCAAGCCTGTTTCCAGCAAGTCCGAGACTGACTCAGAGGAAAAGTGCTGTCCGCTGACTCACTCGCCCACTTCCTGAAACACCCAGTGTTTTTCTTGGAAGGGAATCTGCACACCAGCCCCACGCCTCTCCAGCTCTGATTAACAACATAGACCCTAACACAAAATGGTCCAAACCACGTGAACTCCCCAAAGCTAGCTCTCAAAGCAGACAACATTCCATACACAGGCACTACCTGATTCCAGGGGTAAAGACGGTCAGTCAAACATATAAGGCCAAGGCATACTACAGACGGCACACTGCCGGGGCCTCACTTGCTTCCCTCTCTACAGAATTTCTCATGGATAAAGAAAAAGCCATATACTTTTTCTCACCAAAAATAAAAATGCTTTTGGCTCCAAAAAATTTAACTCTTTTGTTGGGAAGGTATATGTGTATGTAGGGTGTGGTGTGTGTGTTTGTGTGTTGTGTGTTGTGTTTTTCGCGCACTCGTGTCTGTCTGTCTGTCAGTCTGTGTCTCTGTCTGTCTGAAGGGAAAGCAGGTTTTCAACAGGCCTGGAGTTCATTAAGTAGTCTGAGCTGACCAGCCAATAAGCTTGAGGGATCCACCTATCCCTAGCTCCAGAGCGCTGGGATTCCAAGCACACACCGCACCCAGTCTGTCTTAACATGGGTTCTTGGCATCTGACTGAGATCTCTGCAAGAACTTGACCAAATGAGCTATCTCCTCAGACCCCCCAAAACATTTGGCTTTATTTTCTAAGCAAGTGTTTTCTCCTCTCTGAATCAACCGTGTAACACCAACACTTAAGAGCCATTTACAGAAACAACAAAAGACATGTATGAAAATCCACAGGTGCGCCAAACATTGCTATGAAATCTTTGCCTGTTTCAGTATGGTTGACAATCACAAATCTTTTAAAGAGGCATGTGCCATTATCTCTATTTACAGGAAACTGAGGCACATGGTAAAGAAATATCTGATCCGCCATCACTCAGGTTAAACACGGTTGAAAACTTCAACACAAGCAAATAAATGCAAACCTCCAAGCCCTGAGCCTCCAAGTCTGTCCTGGTCTATGAGCCTCACCTTTTAGAATAGCTAAGATGTTAAGACCATCCCACCCTCCCACCACAGACACACACACACACACACACACACACACACACAACAAGTCTAGATCCACTTGTCTCTTTCAGACATTTTATAAAAATCCCTGTGTGACTTTTCTGTCAGTAGGAATTGAGTCCTTCTGGAGTATTGCATTGTTCAGCCAAATGGATAGCAGCCTTACTTGTTTGTGAGTTCCATATATTGGCAATATCACACAGATCTATTAAAAAACCCTAGCAGGATCCTGTCCCCACAGGGCCCTTGGGGAAGAAAAATACACATAACATTTCCGTCTTCAGAATAACAAGCAATTATACAGGATCGTGCTGTTTGTTTCCTCTTGAGTAATCTACCCTGGAAAGAGTTCAGACATCTGAGTCCTCTAGAATGTCACTTTCAGCAAGAAGACTATCCTCTTACACACAAGTCAGCAGCTGAGAAGGCTGCTCTATCTGTAACAAGTCCTCAGGAATTAGCTTAAGTATTATATGATTATGTGTTTCTAGTACCAAAGAAGTGAGACCTTCCGAGGAGGTGAGGCAGAATAATACGTGTACCAAATACACCACGGCACTGTGACCTTCAGATTAATGTGGAACAGGGAGTGTAACGGGCACCAATGTATTCACGGTGGAGCCTTCATGGCGGTAGACTAAGAAAAAAACGCCTTCCTGGGCGGAGGTACTAAATATGTAAATGTACACACTTGGCAGCCAGCATGCTGGTGTGATTCTAGGGCCAACAGAGTGTCACCCCTGTTTCCTTAAAACATATCAATTACCCAAGCTGCACAGTGGATGCAAATGTACTTATGGAAATGAATTCATTCTTTCAAGTTAAACATTTGTGTTCCCCCAGAAACTGCTATTAAACCATAAATGCTCCTGAGAGCAATAACATATTATGCCATAAACATGTAAGTAAGAATTATCAGATAATTCCACCAGAATAGGAGGACTCAAGGGACTCAAATGCCTATGGAGCCAGTGTCCCCAGAAACAGAATAAATATGCTTCCAACAGATGCAGTAGTGAGCTACTGAAAAAGAGAAAAAAAAATGCCTGTTTAATATTCTCAACTACACCCAGCAGCTAAATCCTGCTGAAAATGTGAAAGAAATAGCAGCTTATGCATGGGATGATTGTTTTCTAGAGAGAAACATACTATGCGGTGCCCAGAACCACAGCATTTAAGGGAAATGTATGGCCTATGAGACGTGCCCTGCATGAAGGCACACAGAACAAACATGATTTATTCACTGCCTGCAGGAACATTCAGGACAGCAAAGCAGACATGCAAACAGGTAAATGGAACACAGGTTAGTAATGCTGTCATTGTAATACCAGCAACAACCTATGGCATGTCTTCCCAGAAGCAGCTGTCAGAGCAATATCCTGTAGGAAGCCAGTGTTGGATGGCACAGCAGTAGGCCCACTGGCTGGATGTGGGCAGCACGGGGCATCCCAGGCATGTCCCAAACATTTATTCAGTGTGGCTGCGACAGCAACTGGTACAGACAGAAGAATGGGAACGCCTAATGACAGATCGTGAGGGGCCTTGTGGAGCAACTGAGGAACATCTTTGGAAATGTTAAGTTCAATGGCAATTATCTATTTATAAAATGAGGGTTTAAGAAAATGTCCATGGGGGTATTTTCCAGAGTAGGTTTCCAGTGCTCAGAGTTCACTAATTTTGAGATAATTTTTTCTGATTCTTTCATTTTGGTAAGAGCGTCTACATTCCACCCTATGTATTGTTTTAAAACGCAAAACCAACTAAAGCACTCCTATGCTGTTTCCATAGCGACAAGTTAGCCACCCTCTAAGAATCTGGTGACAGAGACTGGGAGACAGGCAAGCTGGTTAAGTACTTGCTATACCGCATGAGGATGTGAGTTCAGATCCCCAGCACACAGGTAAGAGCTGGGTGTGGCTGTGTGTGCCTGTCGCTCCAGTGGTGCATGCTTAGAGGCAGGTGAGTTCCTGAGCTCACTGGCCATGCAGCCCGACCAAAGAGATGAGCTCTGAGTTCAGTGAGACCATAATTCAGAGACTGACTGCCTTCTGTGGCCCATATGCATGCACACATGTGTGCACACAAACACATTCCTCAACAACACACCACAACACACACACAACAAAGGAACAACAGTGACACCATGTATGGCAGTGCATACCTGCAATCCCAGCACTCAGAAGGCTGAGGCAGGAGGATTGCTCTAGTTTGAGGCCAGCCTAGGACTCATAGTGAGTTCAAGTCCAGCTTGAAGTACATCATAGTTCAACCTTGTCTCAAAAAACAAAACAAAAAAACCAAGCAAACAAACAAAAACAAAAAACTAAAGTAACTGAATAAAAGAAACACTGAGGACATTTTCTTTCCTTTTGTCTCAAATTGGTTTGCCTTTTCTTCTAAATTAACTCCCATTTCTTTTCCTTCATTTTGCCAATCCACATTTAACCTCTTTTTGTGGTAACTGTCTTCTAAACTAGTCCTTCTCATGGCTGCTCAATCTTATTGCACAGATTTGGGACACACTCAACCCTCTTGTCCGTTCTTGACAAAATCCCGGTGAGCCCAGGCCTCCAGATGGGATGGTGATGACATCATCCTAACCAGTTCCCACTTGTTTTTGAAAAGAGCAGCAGTCCTGACAGCTCCATCTTAGCTTTACGCACCTCTAACCCAGGCTCACCATTGCTGGTTGCTGGCTGGTCTGTCAGGGAGCAGTCAGGGGGCCCAGGGTGATGTGTTCTAATGATAGCCCCCCTCCGCTAGCAGCTAGTCAATGAACAGAGTGGCCACACTCATCCTGTCTCTGATTTGTTCCTGACAATGTAATAATACTGACTCCAGTTGCATCTCAGGGCAGATCCAGAGCAACCCAGATCACTCTGCATTTGGTTTCCTGACTTTTCTAAGCCTCCTGTCTACAGGTCAAACTCCACCCAAGACACTTACAAAAGCAGCAAAGGTTTTAGAGGTTATTGCAAGCACCCTACGTACCCGAAGCTGTCATCTCAGGTAAAGGAACGAGTCTGGCTTCCAAGAAGAGGAGCAGTATTCTCAAATCAAGCCCTGTATTCAGGGTTACACTGGGAATCCCCCAGAAAATGCCCACTTATTCCTGTCCTTTCAATAAGACTTGATGGAAGTTCACTCCTTCACAGCAGAGACTGTATTCCAACAGTGGACATACAATAAAAAACACAAGCGGAACTCCTGAGAGGCACAATGATGGTCATTGTGGTATCTCCTTAGCCACACCTGGTCTCCTAGAGAACTATCTGCCCTGCCTAGAACAGTCACCCACTTCAGCTCTGCCTCCCTAATTCCTGAGTCTCAGCTTCAGGCCCTCCTTCCAAAGCTCCTCCCTGACTGGAGTCTCTCCTTTTTAAGCAATGTATAATTGTCTTCTTACACTTTATAGGTAAATGGTATATTTTTAATGTCTGCTTTTCAAAAATAAACATGTACCTCATTACTTTTGATTGAACTAGAATATTTTTTAGTTTATTCTTTTAAATTGATTTTCTTTTATATGCATGGGTGCGAATCTCTCTACAGTGTGTGTGCCTGGAACACATAGAGACCAGAAGAGGGTGTCAGGTCCCTAGAACTAGAGTTACAGTGTGGTTAGCTGCCATGTGGGTGCTGTCTGCAAGAGCAGTTGATAGTTAATAACCTACCTAAATGTATAACAAAACAAATAATAAGTTAAAAGAAAATATACCAAGGTGTGGTAACACATGCCTCCAAACACCATACTAGGCTGCCCGGCATTCATTCATTCATTCGTTCATTGGGTAGTGTGAGTGTCTGCATGCATATACAGGACCACATGTGTGCAGTGCCCCTGAAGGTCAGCAGAGAGGGGCATCAGGACCCTGGAACTGGAGCTACAGAGGTTGCTCATCATCTATGACCCGAACAGACCAGGTCCTATGTAAGATCAGTGAAAGGTCTTAGCTGCTGAGCCATCTCTCCAACCATAAAATCAAAACAACAACAAAAACACAACAACAAAACAAACAAACAAAAAACTTTCTTTAATAATAAATTAAACTAGTCTCTGTAATTTTCTATTTCATAAACCTTTTAGGTTTTTTGTCACTTGTTTGTACTAACTTTTACCCTAACACACATTGTACAGCTTATAAAAATGTTTCTTTGCAGCCATATGCTATAAGCTTTACCTATGGATTTTTTTCAATTTTTGAATAAATATCTTCTTTATTAAAACACTAGGGGAGGGGTGAAGTTCCAATATCACTTCCTTCTCTCTGTCCTTTACATCTTGTCCCCTTAAATGTCTTGATGGACAGCAAGAGGCATGGGACTATCTGCCCCACGAGGCAGAGCCTTCATCTAGGTCATTCCTGAGGACCTGGCTGGGGCTGCCTTCCTGTTCACACATTTTATACACATATAAAGAGAAGGTGTGCCCTCCACATAAACTGAGAGGCCGCATATAGATACAGAATGCAGCTGATAGTCGTTCGATAACAGTCACCCTGCTTTGTAGCCCATCACCTACACAGTACTATTTATTTGTTTTCGTTTTTTATTTTTTGAGACAGAGTCTGGCCTCAAGCCCAGGCTAGACTCAGATCTTTGGCAATCCTCCTGTCTCACCCTCATCGAATTATGGGAGAACACCACACGCCTAGCTGTCCTGTACTTTCATATGACTGGCAGTGTGTCAGGCTTGCTTGCACCACTGTCACAGCAGCATGAGCTCCAGGCTATACTGGGACTCGATGACAGGACCATTCAGCCCCGCCATAACCTTCTGGGAGCATAATTGTCTGTGTGACACATGACAAAGCCCTGGATGGACCTGCCACATCCTCCACACCTTCCTGCTTTCCCCTCAGATTTTCTG
This sequence comes from Mastomys natalensis, assembly GCA_021653895.1. Taxonomy (NCBI): domain Eukaryota; kingdom Metazoa; phylum Chordata; class Mammalia; order Rodentia; family Muridae; genus Mastomys; species Mastomys natalensis. Next base: position 9,184 of record JAJTUV010002744.1, read on the forward strand.
GGTCTGATATTAATCCAGACGTACAGCACAGACAGCTTGGGTGAGGGGCCTCGGGTCCCCCATCACAGTCTTACCTTAACAGTGGATAAGAACACCCAGTTAGGCTTTCTGCTCAGCTGGTAGCCACTCTCCTGCAGGCTTGTAAATCCACCCTCTCCCACCTCTACAACCCAACACAATCACTTTTTCTTGCCTAAAGTTTCATTCACTGCCACTTCCCAACTCTGAAAAAAAAAAAAGTTTTGACTTTGGGTGTCAGGGTCAGTCTAAGTTCTTGCTCCGACGGATGAGGTCGGTGATGTCACCAAGGGCACGAGGTATGGCAATGGAGAACTTATTAATAGATAACCCACACGGTGCACAGAATATGATAATGCAGAAGTTATTAATATGTAATCCACACAGCACCCTGAGGGCCCATGGACATCTCAGTACAGACAGCTCCTGACTCAGGACCAGCCCTGTCCTTTATGAGTTATGAACCCTGGTCAAGTCCATTACCCTGCTGCCACAGACAGAGCCTCTCTCCACCCACATGCCGTGCTCTTCTCAACTATGAGCCAAAACGAACCTTTCTTCCTCAAGTTGTATCTCTCGTATTTTGTTACAGCAACAAATCCATGATGCTAATCATGTGAGGACAAGCCCCTTTCCCCCAAACCAGCATTCTAGTATAACTAACTACATTTCTGTCTACTATGAATCCATGGAAATGTACTCTGAGTCAGAGCCATGACCAGTGCTTACTGAGCCAGAATGACTTCCCAATTCCTCTCTGCCTGGTCTTTATTTGGAAAGAGGCCTGAGGCACCATGCAACAAGACCTGAAGCAACCCTCAACTGCAGCTTTGGTTGCTTCAGCTGTAACTCAGAAAGCCACTCTGCATTTCTTTAGATGAGTCCTCAAATATTCACTGTGGTAGAGGAGCAGCATGCGTGCTATGCAGTGACTGACAGACACGTCATTCCAAGCAGCGCTCCATTAATATCTATGTACTGTAAGACAACATAGGAGGAACCAGAACAAACCACCTACAACCAACCCATCATGGTAACAGAGAGTGAGCTGTTGAAAGTCAGTCAAGATGGAAGGAGTCACATACGAGAGCACGCATGAGCATACATGAACATACATGAGCATACATGAAAATAAACACAACGTAAGGCACAAGAAGAAAACACAACAGCAAAAAACATTACATGCAATCATGGGAGGTAGGACCAAGAGAAATCCAACCATGATGGTCAGCAGACCTAAAGAAAGAGCGGAATGATGGTTATGAATGACAGCCTCTGAGTGACAGAAATGAGACAGGGCGTGGGAGATATGATAAAGGCCAAGAAAACACGTGATCACAAAGGACAGATAGCGTAGCAGCTGATGACCTTCACACGGTGGCCATCGGGAAACCCAAAGACAGCATTTAGCCTGAGCTTCAGGGTCAACTGAGGATAGGCAGAAGGAAGTAGGGCTCTGAGTTACTGGAGAGCATACACTCTGAGTCTTGTGGGTGGCAAGAGGGAGTGGTGGGACAGCTTTCCTACTCCAAGCTGGGGCTTCATGTTGATCACTGCAGATCAATACTCATGATCACTACTTGATCCAATGCATACTATGCTATGTGACCTGGCAAATTACATGAAATTGTCAACTATGTGAACTAGAGGGGTGTTACCTGTGGAAAGCTTTTTTTTTTTTTTTTTTTTTTTTTTTTTTTTTTTTAAGAAGGCAATGGCAGTATGTAACAAATACAAAGGATAGGACTTCAAGTTCTTTAGGTACAATCTTTAGCAAAGTTTATGTTATTATGAGTTACACCTAAAGATGTGACACAATGTATTTGCGTCGTCTGTATGAGTGTGCACAAGGCATCTGTGTCTGTGTATGGCTATGCACACATGTGGAGGTCAAAGAATAATCTCCAATGATCCTCGTACCCTCCACCTGTTGGTTGAGACAGGATCTCTCATTGGCCTGTCATATCAGCAGGTAGGCCAGGCCAGCTTCTGAGATCGTCCTATCTCTGCCTCCCATCGTGTGCCAGGACTGCAGGCTCCTGTTGCCATGGCCAGTTTTGTATGAGTTTGAAATTCCAAACTCAAAATATGCTTGTTAGGCAAGCACTTTACCATCTTCCCAAGCACCCCATAATATACTTTTAATAACTAAGAAAATGTACAGCCATGCTCTTAAGCCAAAGACTTCATAAACCGATGCTGACATGTAACAGAGAGCAAATGAAAGAAACTCATGTGCCATCCTCTTTAATCGAATATCACTACTTACAGAATGTTAGCTTACAAATCACTCTGACAGTTTAGAATATTGTAATTAAAACTACCACAAGGTAGGTCTAATCAAATTTTGAAATCAGTTAACACATTCTGAATACAGGATTCTATGCGCATGCAGCTTAAAGGTCCATCCTTAAAGTCTTATTCAATTAAACAATTTAAACATACTCACAAGAACAAAGCAAAATGGCATATGTGTAAACACACACACACACACACACACACACACACACACACAGACACAAAACCATGCACATATACACAGGATATATATAAAGCTAAACTCTAAAGGGGTTGGGGAGATTAGGGAGAGGAAGATCTGAAAAGATGGCTCAGTGATCAATATTACATACTGCTCCTTCAGAGGACCAAAGCTTGGTTCCCAGCACCCACAACCAACTTGCAACTGCTTGTAACTCCAGTTCCAGGAGACCCTGTGCCTTCTTCTGGCCTCTGCAGGCAGTGTAGTCATATGCACAAAACCACACACAGACACATACACACATACATGATTAAAAGCAGTAACACTAAACCTTTCAACATGATTTTAAAACTATTTAAGTCATTCAACTAAATTAGAAATTTTCATGAAAGGATCACAGGAGCTTACAATGGAGGCTCAGGGACTCAGGTGCTTGTCAAAGCATTAGGACCTATGTCACCCTCAGATGTGTGTTCAAGAGATGTATGTCAGTGTGACAGTGAGAGCCTGTGATCCGAGAACCAAGAAGTGAGCCAGGCAGATCCCAGGAGCTTACTGGCCAGCCAGCCTAGCCAAATCTATAAGTCTCAGGCCAGCGAGAGAGCCTGTCTCAAAAAACCAATATAGGAAATGATACCCTGCATTGTCTGACTTTCACAGTTATCTGCTGTATTATTATATGATTATAACCCTACATACTCTTTTTATTCAGCTCAGATGACATTATATAAAGTCCTTTGTCACTGTACTCTAAGGTGAACCAAACCCTTTACGAAACTTCACACTGACATGAGGAATGAGTAGAGAGACAAAGTAAGAGGAGCTGTCTCTATACAATTTATTTCAGAACTGTTTAACTAGAAAGGAGACTAAACAGATGAGCCGTGTATCTGGATAGTTCTTCTAATACACAATTTATGTTAGCTAAATTGAAAATGAGAGAGAGGAAAAAAATAGAAAAAAGAAAAAAAAAAAGCAGTTTCTAGATTGACCTGGTGAAAACCAGAAGCGTCTGTTTAAACATTCCCAGGTATAACATATACACACATTCTCTTCCAAGTGAGGAGAAGGCTGGGTCAAAGAACAACATGTTTTACATTCCTTTCTCAGAGGATACGTGGAGTTTAAAGTCCACACAACACTGACATCTTGCCTTGGAATTTGGACAAAAGTTTATAACCGAGATAAAAATAAGCCAGACCATAAACATCTCCACAAACCTCAGCTCCTTCTGCTCCTAAAAGCCTTAAGTGTTGCTGGAAGGTGAGAAAAGCCTGGGTCGCCAACCTTCTTCATGGCTCATACATGACAGACACTTTACAGGAAAATCAACACACATGAGAACGCTGTTCAAAAGAGTATCACTCAGGTGATGGGGGCATGACCCAGTAGATAAAGAGCTTACCAAAACAAGCATGAAGACCTGAGTTCCACACCTTACATCCCTGTAAAAGGCCAGAGGCAGCAGTGGGCACCTGTAACCCCCGGACTTAAGAGGCAGAGACAGATAGATCTCTGGAGCAGACAGGCCAGCCAGTCTAGAAGAGTTCATGCATCCCAGAGTCAGTGAGATATGCTATCCCCAAAGATAAGACTGAGAGGACACCTGATTGGAATCTCTGGCTTCCATTTGCATTCATATATATGTACATTCATTTCTTCACACATACAGACTCACTGTGGACATATAAGACACACACACACACACACACACACACACACACACACACATCATGACTTAAATTGAAGAATGTACTCCAGAAGAGTAAGTCAGGCAGATACTGAATTTGCTCTGTCTGGATTATTGGGGCTCCTGTTTGTTCTTACATAGTATCTATTATTATTCTTACATAGTGTCCTAACTTTGTATTTAAATTCTGATAACAGAGCAACAAGCAAAAGTTTCATTTCCAATCAGATTAATTGTGACACTCCAATAAGGACCTCAAAAAAAAAAAAAAAGGCCTATAGAGACCTCTACACATTGATACTCTTGTTTGTCTCTAAACTCAAATTTAATACTAAAAGACCAAAATTATAAACTTAGATATTTTAAAAATAGTTGTTCCTTTTACAACTTCCACTAATTGACTATTTAAATATTTACAAGTTCCATTAATACACACGGATTTAAAAAAAAAAAAAAAAAACTTTAAATACAAGGATCCAACTACAGTTTGAGCCCCAAGTAAAATGTTTGCAGAAAAGTTTGGCCATGTTCAGTCTGTGGGCTCAGAGCCAACAATAACCTTTGAAGGTTAAATTGAGTAATAAGCAAATTTTCATAGTACAAATAACACTGTACAAACAATTCAAAGCGGTTAATATTTATAGCATAATCAAAGTGTTTTGCATATAAGATTCATTTTATATCTATAGCTTCACAACTATAAATAGTCCTCTGATCCTTTCTTAGCTAAAAGATGAAAAAGAGATTACTCTCCTATGTACCAGACTCTTAAGACGAAAGACCTTTAAATCCCCAAGAAAGAAAACAGGGAGGGAGAGGTCAGGAGGCTATGGACACTAAAGTATCCCAAGATTTTACCAGGTTTAGAAGCCACTAGGAATGTCAAAAGGGATTTAAAAAAAATGTTAAAGGGCCTACTTTGCCTAAAAATAATACTACCTTTCAAGGTCTACAAACATCTTCTGTCATAATTATGCCTTTGAGAGGCCTCCTTAGCAAAGAAAATATTCACAAACTCCAACTTACCCTCTTGTACTGCTCAGGTAAAGCTCCTCCAAGCAACTGTCAAGGCAAGACTGAAAGGGCATCGCTCCCTGCTCACAGATGTCTCCAGTGACCTTTGGTTCATACACGGAGAGGGTGGGACTATGCTTGAGTTTCGGTGTTCCGCTATACTCAACAAAGTCTCTCCTTTGGACTCTCTCAGGCCTTAGCTAAGACTTCCTCCTCTTTTTAATGAGGAAATAACCAGCATGGAGAAGGTAAAGCCCTTACCCAAGGTGGGGAGACTAACAGAGCGGCAAATAACAATGGGAAGCATTGATGGAGAACTCGGTCTGGGTGCTAGGTTAATGCTAGATGTGGTTACTATGGACACTTTTATGCTGAAGAGGCAGAGTCTAAGGAACTGGGTGTCAATGAGTAACCAAGGGGGATGTGTAGCAATATGGTGGCTAGATGAGCTAATGGAGAAGGCTTTATACCAGAAACATGGAAAAATAAATGCAGGTGTAATAAGTACAGGGTGGCTGGAGATTGGACTAATGGTTAAGAGTACTTCCTGCTCTTGGGAGGACCTGGATTGAGTTCTGAGCACCCAAATCATGAGGCTCACAGCCACCTTGTAACCCCAGCTCCAGGGGATCTGACGCCCTCTTCTGGGATCCTCGGGTACTATATACACATGCAAGAACCCACGCTCACAAACATGTCACTGAAAATAAAATGTTTTCTTTAAAGTAAGCGTGTGGCTTTTCGTATGATGAAGAAAATCATCTGGTGCCAAATCAAAGCTAGATCTCGTGGCCAAAGCAGTGCACACAGAGCAAAAATGGTCAGCTGTGGTGGCATGGAGCCACAGGGGGGGCCATTTGAGAACTCACGTAAGAGACAACATAAAAGAACATATACAACTCAAATCTACATTCAAATTGGCACCATGTCTCCTGAAGCAGACTGGATCAGAAGAAAACACTTATTCAAGGTACTAAGATGATACAGAATTTCTGGCCTTTCTTTCCAAACAGAACACAGCCTGTTGTACTATACATAGTGGCCCTGGTGCCCCACAGGCTAGTAAGATGCCTCAGTCAATAAAGTCCTAGCTGGGCAAGCATGTAAACTTTAGTTAAGCTCCCAAAATCAACATTTTAAAAGTCAGGCAGGAGCTGGATAGATGGCTCAGTAATTAAGAACACTGGCTATTTTTATTGAGGACCCAATTTTGGTTCCCAGCAACAAGATGCTGGTTCATAACCATCTGTAATTGTAGTTCTAGGTGATCCAATGCCCTCTTCTGGCCTCTGAGGGCACTAAGTATGCATGTGGTACACAGACGTGTGTGTGCAGGCAAAACTCATACACATAAAAATAAACACATAAATAAATAAATAAACCTTTGTTTGTTTGTTTGTTTGTTTGTTTTGAAAGGCAGGTATGACAATACATACCTGTAACCCCAGCATGGGACAACTTAACAGGTGTATCCTTGGGGGGCCAAGAGTCACCCTATCCAAATCAGCTAGATCCAACTGCCTCAGAAAATACAGTGAATCTCAACCTAGGAGCATCACCCTAGGTTACCTATAGCTTCCACACAGAGAGATGTACACGGCTACACCCACACATATGTACATATGTGCAGAAAATAAAAATAATAAGTAAATAAATCAATAGATTTGGATGACACATGAGATACAAAGTTGGTGCTAAGACAATCCATCGGACAAGAGCCATTTTGAGGTGCTGTGTTCACAGTCAAACTGTGATGAGAAGACAGAAAAAGAAAGTCCTCTCCTGTCGTGTTAATGTTTTCTGGGTGCTTTTCTCTGAGAATATTAAGGGAGAAGGAAGAGAACCTGTGGTACAAGTGTTTTAAAGTAGAAACCGTATGGATATGAGATTTTAAAAAACCTAGTAAGTCCAGACTCCCCATGACAAGAAATGGAGACCTCCTAGAACTGGACTAACAGGTAGCCATGAGCTGCCAACTGGGTGTTGGCTCCACTAGAGGAGCAGCCAGTGCTCTTAACCTCTGAGCCATCGCTCTGGCCCTCACCTGATTTTATTTTAAAATATGAAGATTTGACAAAAGAATAAATTACTAAAGATAGGGAAGAAGAAAAATATAAAGAATAGAAAATAGGCATGTATAAAGAAAACTGAAAAGAATAAGGTTTATTTGCAGGGCAGGATTTGTTCGCATAAAGAACAGAACATTTTGCTGCACGGAGCACCAAGTTTTATCAGGTCTATGTGACACAAAATTGCATTTCTGCAGACAGAAAGTTGAAAGCAGCTATCAAAGCCACAGTGGAGCTGGCTGGATGACCCGCCCCATGCCATAATTTCCTTCCACCAGCTCCCAGCTCCTGTCCGCTCCGCTCTGTTATCTCATTCTTAGAAGCTGAGGCTCAGCCCAAGGCCCGGGTTTTTCACTGTTCTTGCAAAAAGAAAAAGGAGTGGAAGCAGACAAGCCTCTAAGGCTCCCACTCAGGACAGAATTCATTCCCCAGATGCCGTATGCTGCCTGCACACAGCCTGCAGCTAATAGCCTTGCTGGAAGCAGCACCCCTACCCCACCCCGACATTATGTCCTCTTTCCTTCCCAGGGATGGCTTGTTAGCCATCAAGACAGGCTGTCATGTGGAATATGAAGACATGGTCCCTTCTCCTTAATGAGGACAATGGCAGAGAGCCATCCTGGTTCTGTAGATCCACACGGGGCCAGATGTGGCAACTACTACATGGTAGTTCAATTTTGTCCTCTGCACAGTACTGCTTCCTCCTTTGCCACACACAGGCTTGATCCCAAGGGCCCTTCTGGATAAACAGCCCACACACTCATCTCCATTTCAAAAGCAGATCACCATGAGAGTCATGAAAGTGACGTGGAGGAAAACAGAAAGCACTAGCTTTGTCTCTTTGCTGAGAACGATGTTAAAGGCAATACCACATGAACTCCAAAATGAATGACGTCCTCAGGACCAGTACAACAGCCGCAAGCACTCCAGCCCAACATCCTGAAGCATCAAGGTACTTAAGATCTGATATGCAAACCCAACGTTTCCAATTCCAATCCAACGTTTTCATGATACTGTCTCACAGGCCCTTCCATTTGTCAAACGCCAAACAGAAATGGGACTAGGGTTAAGTGGCTCAGTGGTTAAGAGTGTTTGCTGCTTTTGCAGAGACCCTGAGTTCAGTTCCCAGAACCCACATCCCAAGGAGTAACTCCCACTCCAGTGGATCCCACCTTCTTCTGGTCCTCATAGGAACCTACGCACAAACCACATACACAAAGACACAGAAATACATACATTTAAAAATAAAAATAATGATAGTTAAAGAAATGTTTCCAACTACAGATGAGCAGATTTCCAATAATAACCTATGATCATTCCGATGCCGGTAACGTGATAAAATGCTAGTACACTTTCTGCTCTGAGTCAACAGGAAGTAGTTAGTGATGTGTCAGTACAGTGGATGGGAGCAGTGTATAGCTGCCATTGTCCAGAACACTACTAAAAAAGCCGCAGAGGCTGGGACCATTGTAAGCTCGCCTTTGTGTACGCAGACGGCTAATGTCATGGGCAAATCTAAGGTACATGGGTATTGCTGACTTCCTCACCTTTCTAGAACAAAAGTGTTGAGCAGAAGTCATCCTGTGCCATATCATGGACTTGGTATGGCATGGGCTTGGTTACTGCCAGTTCTCTTCCTTCTAGAAAGTGCTATGACTACACACACCTTGACTAGTAACCGTGCTTAGTTCCTCCTCTGCAATTATATTATAGAGGCACACAAGACAAGCTACAGAACTGACAACTGAGACCCTCAGATCCCAAATGACAAGAGTCCTGTTACAATTGATGGCGAGACAGTCAAGTAGGATAGGTAGACGATGTCACCACCTGCCCTTCAGGATGTAAGTACAGCCTCCCTTTCCATTCCTGGGATTGGTCCTAGTTAATCACATCTCTCCCCACGTCTTCCCCTCACATGCTCTAAACACTTGCCTTCTCAAAACCAACCTACATGGTCTGTAGATAGCCCAGTGTAAAGAGCTTGCTACCAAATCTGACTGCCTTACTTTGACTCAGCAGAACTTACAGGATAGAAAGAGAAAACTAACTTCTGCAAGAGGTCCCCTGAGCTCCCCTTATAGGCCATTTCACACAGGCAAGCACATACATACACACATGTAATATCCACACAAAGAATAAATTAAAATATAGTTAAAAAAACATTCAAATTCTCTTCAATATCAAAACCCCTTTTGACGAGAGTAAGAATGTAAGACACTAATATCATGAGAGAAGAGAAGTGTCTAGGAGAAAGTCCCATCATAGATTCCCAACTTTTGATGTCATACAGACTAGTCCCTAAGCTTGCCTGAGCAGAATGACCAATCGGATGTCATTTATCTGAAGACAGATAGATACCCAATACAACCTACAATTTCTAACTGAGAATACACAACAGACGTGAAAAGGGGCAAACACGTATGGTAAATAAATGAGAAGAAGAGCCAATATGTTCACATAAAAAGAAGAGACAATGGTTCTGGAGCTAGGGTGCAGTCCTAGAACCTGGATAAAGAGCTATGGGTATGTTTATACATATTAATATTCATACTCTATCAGCAATCCACACATTATTATAAGAGTGGAGTCATAACTGAATCTTTGTCTACAGAAGCGTGAGACTGAAGAGTTATGAAAACATTGAAGAAGTTGAACTGCAGAGTTAGTTATAGGAGAAAACATTAGTTATATAAGTGAACTCAGCAGTGACTTTGCCTTCCACTGACCAGGTTTAAGAAGATATACCAGGAAATATAGGGTAAAGTTACTTAAGGATTTTAAAGTCACCTTCAGCCTTGCAACCACGGTACAGCTCCAACAAGATAAGATCTCTGTCATAGTTTGAATATGCTTGGCCCAGGAAGTGGCACTATTTGGAGGTGTGGCCTTTTGGAGTGGGTGTGTCACTATGGGTGTGGGTTTTAAGACCCTCACCCTAGCTGCCTGGAGGTCAGTATTCTGCTAGCAACCTTCAGATGAAGATGTAGAACTCTCAGCTCCTCCTGTATCCTGCCTACCTGGATACTGCCATGCTCCCACCTTGATGATAATGGACTGAATCTCTGAACCTGTAAGCTAGCCCCAATTAAATGTTGTCCTTATAAGACTTGCCTTAGTCATGGTGTCTGTTTACAGCAGTAAAACCCTAACTAAGACAATGTCATTGGGAAATTTTAACCAGAAACCCAGCAACTCTTGCAAGCAGAGAAAATAGAGGAGAGAAACCATGCCTTGGCCCTCTCTGTTTCCATGAATATGACAGGTCAGAATGTAGAGGCCTCAGCACCAATCAGGGCGGCATTTCCATCAGCGATCTGCAGCCTTGTGGAAACAGGGGTGCCCTCTCCTGAAACAGGAGACTGGTTGGTTAAACTCATCGGGATATAACACTCTAGGAAATGTTCCCAACTCCAATTTAAGAAGAAAACCTACTCCATTATATTTTGTGATAAAATTCAATCATTAGTTGATTTTAATTCTTTTCAATTAAAAAAAACACCTGTAATTTCCAAGGGGGAAAAATGAAATAACCAAATAGCCAGAGAACCCATTGCTGATGGAAAAAAGCCATAAGGATGGCAGGTATAAATTCAACCTCTCAAAGGGTCCAATAACCCCTCCACAGGCCCTCCCACTGCCTCTGAGAATTTCCATTTAAACAGACTCGATAAAACAGGCCACATAGAAAGGATTTCTGAAAGGAGGGAAATGAAGGCATTGGGACACAGCACCACGCTTTCTCTGCCTGTTAGCTTTTCCTTTAAAGGCTCCTCAGTTTGCTGGACACGGAGGACAATCACATCCCTGCAGCTGGCTAAGAGAATGCACATCAAGAGAACCAACAGAACAGCCATGTTAAATCATGCTGAAAGTGATGGTTTTAATGTATCCTTCCAGCAAAATGATAAAGTCTGTTAAGGAATGAGAGATGCTTCCACTTTTGCTCATTAAAATCCTAAGTGTTCCGACATCCTCACCCACAGTCTATGAAGAGTGCAGGCATCTAATACACAACTGTTATCAGTGAAGAAAGGTATTCCATTAGCTTCCCACTCCTGTCTACAATCACATCCTATACAGCACTGGGGCGGAAGTGGGAGAGGAAGGAAGAGAGAGGGCCAGTTGGCGAGACACAAGGGGCCTATGAAGACAAAAAAAAAAAAAAAAGAGGCAAAATGCCGAAGCTTAATTTCAAACCACAGACCAACTGAAGTGCTGCAAAATACATGTTGTCGATATAGTCTTTTTAAGAAGCAAATGCTATGTACATGGTCCTGAAAGATTAAACCAGGTAGCACTGTGATAAACAGAATGAACTGGCTGCTTTCAGATTAACAGTCTAGAACAAGCTTTATTGATAGACACTGGGATGGTAGGACTCTGGCTGTCCTTTGAAAATAAACCTGTCATTAGATCTGCACATCAAATGGCCCCTGAAGCTTGGGTAAAGAGTCAGAGAGGCCTTCCATTGGAGAGGTGAAGTCAGCGTGCGAAGGGCCTGCCACCTGAAAGAAGACAGGACATAGGCGGTTGATAAGTAGCCCGACTTTTCTGGATACCACACCACCAGATTTGCCCAGGCAGCAGAATGTAGTTACAGTCTTTGGCTGGAAGTTAACATAATGAGGGCTTACCACCGACCAGCAAAATATTAAATGTTGCTTTCAAGTTTATGTTTTGGGGAAGATAAAATGGTGATACTTCCAACCAGCTGCTGACCTTGGTTAGCATGCAGACCCAGCTGCTGACCTTGGCTACCTTACAGACCCAAGACCTTATGGTGATTCTTCTTATTTTCATGTTGAGTGTGTGTGTGTGTGTGTGTGTGTGTGTGTGTGTGTGTGTGTGTGTGTGTGTATGTAGTTGTGTTTATGAGTTCATGTGTGTGTATGTCTGAGCAGCTACACAGGTTAATGTCAGTGTCCTTCCTTCTCCATACTTCTATGAGTTTAAAAGGTAAGGCCTCTCACTGAAACCGGAGCTCATTGATTCAGCTACTTTAACTGGCCAGGGAGCGCAGGATACATCTATCTTTACTTCTAGGCATGTGTAGATTGACCTGCCTTTTTATGTGGATGCTGGGATTCGAACTCAAGTCCTCATGTTTATGTGGTAATTCTCTTGTACTCAGCATTCTAATAACATTACCCAATTCCTTTGTGTGCCTGATGGGGAGGGCACGGGATGTAGAAAACATATTCAATAGGCCTTCGTTTATCAGGTGGTGGTTTCATAACAAAAGCCATGGGCTTGGAACCTAAACCTGGCTCTGTAACTTAGTGTAATGTAATCTCACAATAATCATTAATGTTGGCACTGAAACAGAGCTGTAAAGAACTAGGGCTCACAGGCAAAGACAGGTTCAAATCCCAAGTCTGTTACCTCTGTTGGCCATACTAACTCACTAGGCTACTTGGTTGTAACAACCGTATCTTCTGCAGAGACTGAGTGGAACACGGTGAGAAGCAGCGCACAGTGCCCGACTACCTGCATAATTCATGGTCGGGTGACAAAGATCACCCACCTCAGCATCTCCTCCTCCTCAACCTGAGTGGTACTCAGGATCAAATGAGGCAATAGAAACTGCAAGTCCTCTTCACTTAAGAGTGACAGTAGACACGGTGGTCACACTTCTTACTGTGCAGGAAGAGTTATATCCTATGGTAAAGCATCTGCCAAACATGAACAAGGCCCTGGGATCTAGGCTTAGTACTGCAAACACACACACACACACACACACACACAAAGAGAGAGAGAGAGAGAGAGAGAGAGAGAGAGAGAGAGAGAGAGAGAGAGAGAGAGAGAGGAGAGAGACCTACTGCAGAATCAAAAGCTTTCCAGAACTTTCCCCAGGCCTCTATCTCTCCTCACGTTCTCTTCCCTCACTTTGCCCTGGCTCAGCCTCCTTGGGTGCATTCCCAACTCTGCCTAGAACTACCTCTGATTCTCCATCCTTGGGCACCTCTCAGACTCTCAGTTCTGGCCTCTTCGGGCGCCAGGTACAGGCTCTGTGCCCACATATGCATACCTTAAAACAGATAAATCCAAGAGAAAAGAAAAACCCAAACTGTCCTTTGAATGAACTCTCAGATCAGGTCATCTTTAGAAGACAGCGTTTTACATGGTAACCTCTCTACCTCTGCATCCCAACAAGTTTCCACATTAATTTCTACTATAAACATAAAATAAAGTTTTAAAGTAAACTACACTAAAACATCCCATCATTTCTACACCAATGACAGTTACTGTCTTTACTTTTTTTTTGAAGATTTATTTATTTTTATTTTACATAAGTCAGTGTTTTGGCTGCATGTATGTTTACCATGTGTGCCAGTACCTGTGGGGACCAGAAGAGAGTGACACAACCCCTGGCACTGGAGTTTCAGATGCCTGTGAGCTACCATGGGTGTGCTAGGAAAGAAAGCCACATTCTGTAGAAGAGTCTCAGTGCTCTTAGCCACTGAGCCGTCTCTTCACCCACACTGTCTTTTATGTCTACTTACCTTTGAGTATTCTAGTTTTTGCTGACTTCACATAAATGTTTTATAACTTAAAGTCAAAAATATTGTTCATGAATTAGTCAGTCAATCCTCAAGCTTATGAATTTTCAACAGTCAACCTGATAGTCATTTTTAAATGCCACTAAAACATTTCTTTTCATTGATGTTACCATTTAATATCATTTAAGATTTAGAGTCTTAAAGATTAAGTAAGAAAACACAAGCTTTGTCAAAGTCGTCTGTGTCTTTAAATAATACCGGCATTCATCCAAATCAGTGATCATTCTATTTTGAAATGTGGTTGCCCACTGCATGTGTGGGTACTCATGAAATGGCCACTCTGTAGATTTTAAAGAATCTTTTTCTTCTGTTCCATACGTGTGTGTGTGTGTGTGTGTGTGTGTGTGTGTGTGTGTGTGTGTGTATGTGTAGGAACGCTCGGCACCCACACAACTCTCTTGGCAACACTCTGCTTTGCAAGGTGGCATATTTATAGAGAACACAGCATCTGAAAGAATGCAGATTGCTGTTTTTTTTAAAAACCTATCAATCTTCTAAGTTCCTGTCTCCAGGGGCTTAGACTGGCATGAAAATAAACTGCTCTCCAGCTCACCCACTGTCACCGTAACAGCGAAGTAAATCTCACCGTCCACAGATGACAACCCACAACCCAGTGTTCTCTTGGGAGACGGGCTTTGAAAATTTACTTTGTTTACTTTCAGGCAAATATTCTTCTTCATTCCAGTAGGCTAGTACCGTCCTCGGATCCATGCTAATAAAGGAACATAAATAAGGTGACAGATCTCGTCTCCTGAATATTTAAGCCAGCTTCTGTTCATCTATAGAGCCTGTCTGAGCCAGAGGGGTCAAGGACACCAGGAGAACATAGCCCACAGAATCAACTAAGCGGGGCTCATAGGGGCTCCCAGAGACTGAGATGGCAAGTCATGAGCCTTCATGGGTCTGGGCTAGGTCCTCTGCATGTACATTATGGTTGGAAAGCTGGGTGTGGACTCCTTACGGTGGGAACGGGGCTGTCTCCGACTCTTTGGCCTGCTCTTGGGACCCTTTTCCTCCTACTGGGTTGCCTCGTCCAGCCTTGATAGGAAAGCGTGTACTTAGATTTACTGCAACTTATTGTGTAGAGTTCTGTTGCTATCCTGGGAGGCCTGTTATTTTCTGAAGGGAAACAGAAGCAATTGCTTTGAGGCCGAAGAAAGGTGGTGGTGGGGTAGTAGAGGAATGGAGGGAGAGAAGGCTACAGTCAGGATATATTATATGAGAGAAGAATACATTTACAGTCTCAGAGGGCTCAAGAAAAGCTGTTCATGTGTGGACACAGTCTTGGAGTGTACACAGCACTTTCCTTTCTATTATTTGTGAGTTCATCATGCATGAGTGGATGTATCGTGCATGTGTGTGCATGAGTGTGTGTATGTGCATGTATGCATATATGTATGGGTGTGTGTATATGTGTGTACATGTGTGTGCATGTTTTGTGCATGTATGTGTATACATGTGTGTACATGTGTGCCTCTGTGTGTGTTGAGGGATGCCATGCTGCCCAGTGAGATACATCTCCATCCCCACATTTGGATTGTTCTTGATTCTCATGTATCAAATAGGACTGCATTGTGATCACCTTCGATCGCACAGTGATTCACACGTTGTGAAGCCCTGGCTTTGGTCATCAGCTCTGAAAAGATCTCATGGCAGCAGCCTTGATTCAACACTTTCCAAGGACAGGAGATGGGTGAGTAAACACACAGCTCCCTTAATTAAGGCGGATTATTGTATATTTACTACACAGGCATCTTAGGCATTTGTTGAGATTTTCCTGAGTGGATGTCTGCTTCAGCAAAGAGATGTGAGATCTGTTCTTTAGGCTAACCAAAAACACAGATAAAGAGAGACACAGAACAATACAAGCAGTATGTGCACAGTGGAGAGCATAAACAGTAACTGTAACATCAATCTAACAAAATCATGCTTAGATGTAAGGCAAGGCTAAAGAGTGGTCCAGTGGTTAGAGCTTTCTTCTCTTCCAGGAAACCCAAGGTTAGCGCAGCCCCTGTACCCAGCAGCTCATAATCACTCTGGCTTGCTCTTCAGGCCTCCAAGGGCATGTGCGCACACGTGACTACACACATACACACACACACACACACACACACACACACACACACCACAAAGATAATACTGTCAAATAAAGAAAGATGAAGAAATTTCCTCTTAGCATTGTGACAAACGCCTGTAGTCACAGCACTTTAGAGACTAAGACAAGAAGATCCCCAGAAATGTGAGATCATCCAAGGAACTACCTGGTAAGACTCTGTCTCTCAAGAAGGAGGAAGAGAAGAAGAGAGAGGAGGAAGAAGAGGAAGAGCAAGAGGAGGAGACAGCAGAAGGGACGTTAGCACAGTAGCTACTGAGAATCTGGCAGTAAAACCCAAGTGGACAAGCAAGCTGGCCTCAGGAAGCAAACTGCCTTCTCTTCTACAGTTAGGAAGGCTCTGGAGGGAGTTGGTATCTGGTTATTTCCCAAAATAAATTAAAGGACTGTAGAACCGAGACGGCTTGGGAACATCTTTTGTGCGAAGTATGTTCTGAAGAACAAAGCCAAAGCAGAAAAGTTCACAAACAAGGACAACAGGAACAGAGACTCAAGCGGGAAGGATCTGGACTTCCCTCCTCTTCTGTGGGGAGAGCAGAGACAGTCCCTGTGGTTCTCAGGCAGAAAGCCTTATAAACAGATCCCTGGATGAGGCAATACAAACTCAACAGAGCTCAACAGTGCCTAAGTTCCAGGGGAGAATCCCAAGTAAACTCCCACAGTGCTGATACCAGCCAGATGCTTGCAAGAATGGTCAAGAAGCCAAATGTGGTGGTACACATCTGTAGTCCCAGTACATGGGAGGCAGAGGTAGGAAGATCAAGAGTTCCTGGCCACCTTTGGCTATATAGTGAATTTGAGGCCAAGCTGTGATATATGAGAGTCTGTCTCAAAAAGCAAAAACAAATCAAAATCAAAAAGTGTTTTTTTTAAAAGGGGGGGAGGGGGAGGGTTTTGGCAAAACTTGGATTTCTCCAGATCTAGGCAAATGTTGAAAATACGCAAACAGACCACAGCACAATGTTTTCTTGACAGACACATTACAGACATAGAAAGTTATCCTCATAGCAGGATGGAAACAAGAGGCAGGTTTTCAAACGACAATATTACTTCTCAGCCTTCCGGCTGTGATGAAGTGTGACGTGACAGTGGTTTCTACCCTTTTGTAAATCTAGCTGGTCACTAGCTCTCCCATGTCCCCTCTGCCTCCTGAGAAACAGGTCCTTTGTGCTGTCACAGCCTTGGGTATGGGTGAGGTCACGTGGTCACCCGAGATGCAGAAATGACTGTTGCATTCCATGAACGATGCGGAAGCGAAGGTGAGAGGTGAATACGCTCTAATGCAGTGTGGAGAACTGGAACAGCACTCTGTACACTCTGACTCACAAGCGGGAGGAGATGTGTCACATCCACCACTGGACTAATATGAATGCTGTCATATGTGACAGCCTTACCGTGAGACGACAATGGCCGTAATTCAGCAAGTGACATTTTCCTCCAAGTTCAAAGTTCACTAGCTCCCCTAAATCACCATCGCACCCAACAAACATTTTTCATTTGCTCGGTTCACTCTGAGTCACCCTTCAACAACCACGCCCGTACTGCTCACACTCCAAATGCTGCCGACGGCTGCTCGGATCATGTAGTATCTGTCTGAGGACAGATCGAGGATTCTCCACAGCTTAGCTTGTGTCTCGGGCAATGACCTGGTTGGGCATCTCTTACTTGGGAGATATGGGTTGTACATATCTCCAGACATCAACATTTCATTTCATTTTTTGAAGACTTTACCTCACCCCTCACATCCTTCATTATTACAGCATATTTTAACATTTGTTTTAAGGTTGTAGATGTGAACTTTAAAACAACTGACTCACTGTTACAGCTTACATAGACTAAAGCAAAAATGTCAGTGTTGACTCATTAAAATAAAGGATGGGCAATCGAGCTTCCTGTCTCAAATGCTGTTGTCAGCTTTTATTTACTTCTCCCATAATGCTTCTACAAAGTACAAGTTTTTGTCAGCAGTAGGGAATAACCATTCTCTACCAGTTCTGAGGGGCTAGGAACCATGGGAAGTGGCAAAGCTCCTGCTAGCTTCCACTGAAAGGAAATAATCGGGAAATTAAGAGCCTTGCTGTTGCTAATTCTACTAAATCACTACATTTGCCCTCTGCGTCCCTGCTCCTTAGTGATGGAAATTTAACTGTCGCCCAAAGTGTGATCAACCAGTAATAAGAAAACACAGGTGACCTAAGCCAGGAGAATCATGCCAACTAAAAAACTAGGCAGACAATTCATCGCTATGGTAACCAGCTCTGAAACAGACACAGAAGCCAGCTCACAGACGCCATTTTGAAAACAAGGGGTGACTTGGGTATGTGTTTGTGTGTCGAATTCACACAGTGTCCTGAGCCAAACTACTGACAACCTAGGAGGTGAAGTTGAAGAAACCACAATCCCAGGTCCTGGTGTACTAAAAGATGGTTCTTTACCAGAAAGACTCTTAGAGAATATCATACAAACACTGATCCTTGGAAATACCCTGCTGTGTGCCACACTGATCCAGAAAACATGAAGGGTCTGAAGGTCCGAACTGCACCTCACACCCGGCAGGAGCACTCTGAGGAGAACAACACATAACTTCTTACACAACAGAAAGCCCAAGGACACTTGTTCTGCTGTTTGCATTTTAATCTTCTGAGTTTATTCTGAATGCAAAATCATGTTTTATGTCTGAGATGTCAGGAGGGTATCACATCTGCTGCAGAGGGGATGTATGACAGAAATGCTATACTACATATGGGATATTTTGATATCAGGCTTTCCAAGGAAATTTCAAGTAAATAAAATGTGCAGAAAATGTGCAGTTAAGAAAGCAAAACAGACAAGGCTCAAAATGGAAGAAAATACATACAAATTTTATTTCCTTCAGCATATCCTCCAAGGTGGCATACACCCTACATGTGAAAATTCCCCAGTTGGACTCTTCTTATTCTGTTTGAGAGAGGCTTTGTAGACATTAGTTTCAGGTGTATTTACTTTGTCTGGACATAGATAAGACACACAGGTAAGGCACAGATGTGGAGGTCAGATTACAATTTGCTGGCCCCTGGAGAGAGTTCACACTTCTCTATCATTTCTGAGGTATAACTTTGCTGGACACCAAGTTCTACACCACTGGTTCAGGCATGGTTTTGTGACACTATAGGACCCTGTTCTTCAGAGCTTCTTAAGACGAAACACCAGGATGATATTCTCACTCTGTCTTTCTAAACTCGAAGGCATCTCCTATCCCTCTGGCTCCGTTTAAGATCTTTTTGTTTGGGGGACTCCTATAACTTGTGGAATATATGCTATCTGTGGGTGCTGAGACATCTACCCACGCTTTGATGAGTGTCATTAATTTGTAAAATTCTCAACTACTTCAACCTCAAATGTTTCTTTTGAATCCCTCTTTTGCTTATGGCATTTCCATTATGCATAGGGTATGCCCTCCCTGGCTGTCTCGACGTTTTAGATATTCTGCTCAATGCTTTTTCATTCTTTGCATCTTGGTTTGGAAAGTTTCCATTTCCTTCTTCAAGTCCAAGGATTCTTTCCTCAGCCCTCAGCAGCTATTTCTGGAAGCAATGGAGTCAAAGGCGCAGGGTATTTCTGATACAGCAGTTTTGTTACTTCTAACGCAGCTGTAATTATATCCTACAGATTTGGATAATTTTGGTACATCCTGCCTTCATTTTCATTTGGTTTAATGTATTTTTAGTGCGTGCATGTGTGTGCCTGCGTGTGCATGTGTGTGTATATGTGTGTGCGTGCGTGTGCTTGTTTGTGTGTGTGTGTGAGCTCGAGTGTGTGTGTGTGTGAGTGTGCACATGTGTGCTTGTGTGTGTGTTTAGAAGGAAAGTGTATGCTCATGGGCGTGTACATGTATGGGAAGACCAGAAATCAACAGCAGGTGTCCTCCTTGCTCACTCTCTGCCTTATTTTTTGAGACAAGGTCTCTCCCTGAGCCTGGACTCATCTTCTCAGCTATGCTGGCTGGCCAGGGCTCTCCAATGAGTCTCTATCTCCACCTCCCCAACACGGGGACTGCAGACATACACTGTCACACTCAATTTTTTATTTGAATGCTGGAGGATCTAAACCTGGGGCCTTGTGTTCATACACCATGAGCCACCTTACTGACTGAGCCACCTGCTTTATTTATTCCTCAAGACTTTCTCCTTAGCCTCAGAATTATTTAGATGTGTGTTGCTTATTTCCAGCACTTTGGAGACTTGCCTGTCGTCTTTGTCCTGTTGAGTTATAGTTAGTTCTTTGCTCTTCAATGACTCCATCCCCTGTGATCCCAACCCAGATAATGGATAGAGGTATTTATTTAAAGCTCCACTTCATATGACTGACTCCCCAGGTTGGTGGAACCCCCACCCCCTTCTTGTAGAATTGCTTCCAATTTACTCCAGGGCCAGGACCAAGGGAGCATGCCTGCAATCCCAGCACATTCAAGACAGGGATGGGAGGCTAGGTACAAGTTCAAGACCAACACAGTCTCTGTAGTGAGCTCTAGGTGAGTTAGAGCTACAGAGTCTCTGTGTGTGTGTGTGTGTGTGTGTGTGTGTGTGTGTGTGTGTGAGAGAGAGAGAGAGAGAGAGAGACAGAGACAGAGACAGAGACACAGAGAGACACAGAGAGACACAGAGAAAGAAAGAGAGACTCATAGTACATTTCCAAAGGCCTAGAACCAAAAGCAGCTAGCTCCTTATGGCTATAATCATGATCTCTCTCTCTCTCTCTCTCTCTCTCTCTCTCTCTCTCTCTCTCCTCTCCTCTCCTCTCTCTCTCTCTCCCCTACCCCTCTCTCTTTTCCTCCCCTCTCCCTCTCCCTCCTACCTCTCTCCTATCCACATCTTCCTTCCCATCCTCTTGTCTTCTACAGGCATAGTTCACATTTTACTTTTTCCATTAAAATCCCAAGGACTCTTCTAGTGCCCAGAGAGCACGTGCCAGGAGTCTACGCCCCACCATGCACATACATCCTTTCAGTATCCACTAAGTATCTATCTGTATCGAACCTTCACACTACAGTCTGAAGGGATTGCAAGTCCTAGCATCTATACACCAGGCCCTATTCATTACTGAATAATAGTTCATTTAAGATAACTTTCCATTTTCTGATTTTTTCAAAACTACATAAAATACAGCTTCTACGTTAAGTTTGGTTTCCAAAGTCAGAGCCAATGTATCTATGATAAAATGACCTGCTCATAACAGAATTTTTCTAGGGTTTTCAACTTCAGCTATTGAAAATTACATCGACAATTAGAACTATCATTTAACTGATATCTATGATGACACATGCTCCAATACTCAATCATATATCCATTCCGCAAATATTGATCTTGATTATTTTTCACAACTAAGGAAGTAACTGCTTGGAATGCTCAGTCCTTGCCTGGGGGCACAGAGAGGCAGGCTTCAAATTCAGATCTTGATAACTGTAAGATGTCTACTGCCAGTCACCACGAGAGGAATAAATTAAACATGGCGTTGCCTCTTAGCACTTGCTTCTATATTGTGGTTTATGGTATTGCCACAACACATTTTCCAATTTGAAAACTAAAACTTCAACAAGATCTGGCTCCAGATCATGGAACCTGGGACAGCTTCAAAGCCAAAGCTCTGAGACAAATAATCCTGATTTTGTGTGTGAAACTATGAGCTCTTCCAAGATAGAACATTCATTTCCTCTGGCGTGGCCTCTACCTTTGCTGCTGCCTTTGTTGCTAAGGAAAACTACAGACTTTACAATCAGACACACGGCTGACTAACGCCGGTGTGGGCTGGCCCTGTTCCTCATCAATGCACACTCATCATTGTTTCTATTCAAACTCCCCGTAATAACCACAGTCCCAGGTTATGATCCAGTCCTCACCCGCTTCATTTCCTTGGAAAACAGGTGTCCTCTCACATGACCCAAAACATGGAGACAAACTCTGGATTGTTCTTTATCTGCATATAAATAAGAAAATCTTCACCTGCCCAAGATTCTATCAGTTCTAAAATTAATTCACGGACAATATGTCTCCACACTGCAATCAGTATGTTCTATCTACTGATTCCATAAATGATTCTCACACAGGAAGTTCTGTCAACTATATATCACAGGATTTTAAATGCCTGTCTTCACATGACAAGGAAATTAACCTTTTGGAGAAAAGTGGAAACATTCTAGGCGAGTGTAACATGGATTTGGTTTTTATTTTATTTTTGGTTTGATTGGTTGGTTTTTTCTAGCTTTACCATACCTTGTAAACAGAACACTTGTAATCTTAAAGATAAAACAATTAAAGATTTTTAAGAATTAAACTCAAGACAGAGCCATTTTACCATTAAAACTTTTTTTTTTTTTTTTGCCGACTTCTGGCTTTTTACAGATTTATATGAACTTCATGCTAAAACTCAAAAGTACTAAACTATTTTCTGAATAGAATACGCTGACTTTTTTTCTCTAGTATTCTTTCTAAAAAGATTTCAGTTTGTCTTAGAGCAGTAATGCCATCCAAACCTAGCAGTGAGGTATTATCTAGCCCTACCGCCTGCACTCTCAGAGTCTGAAGTACAAGACAGAGATAAATTGTGTACATGTGTTTGTGAGTGGACAAAGCAAGCTGCATGATTAATCGCCATACGCCTGGTTTATTGTTGGTGTTGCTTGGGGATTTTTGAAGAGACGGTGCTCGCGATGAGAACCAGGGACTCATGGGCTAAGAAGCACTGAAGCTCTCAGCTGCAACAGGAGCCCACTGTGTCTACTCTTTAAAAACCTGACTTTGAAGAGGAAACATTCATCTTATGTATTTCTTTTTGATGTCACTTTTTTTTTTAAGTTAAAATGAAAGACGGTAAACCTAAAGTCAAGCTGTGTACGTCCCATAATCCCAACATGATCCACCAACACAGCTCATAAATGATCAATTAACTCATTTCTCTGAAGAGGCAGTAACATCAGTCAGGTAAGATGACAGGTGGCCAGATCTGGACATACTTATCTTCACAAATGAGAATAGTATACCTATCATGTACAACCTCTCAGGACGACCTACTGTGCTAACAGGTCTTTATCAACCCACAGTCATACAGAGCAAAGCCACTTGAACAGAACTTCCTTTGAACTTCCCCCATATGACTGTGGCAAAGATGACTATGGAGAGAAGAGGGACAGCAGTAGTCACCCTTACCTGACATGCTCTGTCCTCTCCACACATCTCCTTAAATCCTAACAATTTATAAACAAGGTCACATGACTCCATCTTACAGCTATGAGCACAGGCTCAAATAAGGTACATACCAGAAGCTTTATAAGTATGTTATAAAGAAGACTATTTATACATATTCCATGAAGAAGCACACAAGGCCCCACCCCAAATCAAGCTGTTCCCCCATCCTATACTCATTATCTAAATAAAAAAGGTAACTGCTGGAGGACATTACAGCTGTTACTTTGAAGTAACCAATTTCTTTTGGGGTTGACGGAACACAAAGCAAAGCCGGGAATCAGCCCTTATGAAAGTTGCAAAAGGATCTGTTTCAACAACAGAAACAGGACACAAAAGTTAACAGATGTGTCAGCCAAGCACTAAGTTACAGGGCCAATCAACAAAGAATGAAAACCATGGAGCCTGCTCCGGTCTTCTGGACGCCATGTTAATCATTGCTAAGAGCCTGAATGCTACTCCACAGTTGCTAAGGGAGGAACCAGGTAAACTGTGAAAACAATATGACATTTGTTCGAGACCCTTAAATAGTCACACAACCCATTAGACAGAAGATGGTCAAATCAACTATCTACAAAGGAATGCAAAGCCTCAGAGAAATCTTAACTATCATCAGACCAGTATGTGTGAAACTAAGAAGAACGAAATACAGTAATGTTTCTCACTAAATAGAATCTGGCACATTAAAAAAGTCTCCGGCATACCTTCTAAGAGAGAGTGAGGAAGCGTGGGCGTGTGTGAAATCCCTCGCCACACAGACAGAGGACCACATGTGCGTAGTGGGCTGATGAGCAGCAACACAAGCAAAGGAAGTAAAAATATTGATGGTGATAGGAACGCCTACTTGGTCTCACTAAGCCTCGTAGTAGAGCTCTGAGCCGTCTAGATAAATGGCTCAAGCCAGAGAAGGGGGAAGACAGAAACTGTTTCTCCACATCAGGAGAATGAAAACCACTAAAAATACCATGAGGAATGCTCTAACAGATCATTTTTCATAATCTATAGGTTGATAAGTCCCTCAAGTATCTCCTAGTAAAAGAATTCTAGGAGTGCCAAGCGTGTGTTCATGACAATGCAAGTGATTCCTCTTCTTTCCTCACATCAATTTACACTTGCCTCTTTCCCCTCCTCTCACACTGCTTCACACTTGCCCTTCCCCCTCCCCTCACACTGCTTCATACTTGCCCTTTCCCTCCTCACACTGCTTCACACTTGCCCTTCCCTCTCCCCTCACACTGCTTCATACTTGCCCTTTCCCCCTCACACTGCTTCACACTTGCCCTTTCCCTCCTCACACTGCTTCACACTTGCCCTTCCCCCTCCCCTCACACTGCTTCACACTTGCCCTTCCCCCTCCCCTCACACTGCTTCACACTTGCCCTTCCCCCTCACACTGTTTCACACTTGCCCTTCCCCCTCACACTGTTTCACACTTGCCCTTCCCCCTCACCTCGCACTGTTTCACACTTGCCTCTTTCCCCTCCTCACACTGCTTCACACTTGCCCTTCGCCCTCCCCTCACATGCTTCACACCTGACTTCTCCTGTCACTCTGCGCATTTACTCAGCTACAGGCATCACAAGCCCTAGCTCACTATTGACCCAGGGCTGTCAGCTATAGCTCACTACTGACCCAGGGCTGTCAGCTAAAACAACAGTGAATTGTTTCATGCTGAAAAAGATTCTCTGCATAAAATCACTGACTCTCATTTGATTCCCTGTGGTAATTCACAATGTTAACCCCTTGACCTGTCTATTTTTCAGAAGCAACATATCAGTTTATTCTACAGCATTATCAAGGTAAGTGGGGAAATGACCATATCTCTCCCATGTTAAAAAGAGGCACAGTGAGACAGAGACCCCCAGACCCCAGCTGACAACAATGAAGGGCACCTGAGGCAGCCAGGCAGTTACGAATGAGGAGCTCTGGACAGCCAGCCTACAGGTCTCTCCAGCACCCACATAATGGCATCTTGTAGATGACCAGAATGTGCTCCTGGGCTCGTGAAAATAGCAAGCAGTCTAAGGACTGGCAGATGTCACAGAAGAGGAAGGGGTGGGGGAATAGCAGTCAGATGACAGGGTGGTATACCACAAAGAAAAGCCTTCTAGATACAGGACCACTGTGCACGTGAACTCCTGCAACCGTGGATACCAAGCTTGTCCACAGCCCAGCACAGAGGGCAGGAGCATACAAAGCCCCACCCAACTGAAGAGCTCCTAGTAGTTAATGCCTACTGATGGAGGGACACTCACTTTATGTCGGGGCTGTGGCATCTAAGAGGCTGTCTGTGCCACACAGGTTGGCCTCATTAAAATAATAAAAGGAGAATAATGAAAAGAAAGGAAAGGAATATAATGAAAAAAAAATATGAAGCTGAGAGAGAGCATTGAGGAGGGTTAGGGAAGAGGAAGTAGTGGCTAGGATCAAGACCCATTGTATATATGTATGAAACTTTTCAAAGACATTAGAAAGAAAAAGTTTAGGTCCGTCAATGTCAACATTTCCTCGTGGCTGGAAGGGGATTGGGAGAGGGGCCCTGAGCAGCTCCTGGCTGCTGGCAGGAAAAAGGTCTCACTTTCCTCCGTAATGTAGCCAGTGATAATGGCTCATGCTCCAGTATGTACCCACCAACCCACGTCCATGTACACAACACTAATTAAGCTCAGTGGGTCACACACAAAAAATTATGAAAGCAGGAGGGGGGCTTATGTGAAGACGGGTTTCAGGGGGACAGGGAGAAGGGATGAGAGAGGGTAATGGGGGTGTGGAAATAACTCAGATTCAGGAATGAAGCATCAATGATTTCAAAGCACATACACACAAAGAAATCACAGGTGGCTTCTATGTTTGAGGCAGGGTCTCGTGTGTGCCCAACTTTCTATCTAGCCAAAGATTATAGATTATTAAATTATTCCTATCCCCATTAGCTTCCAAATGAATGGGAGTCAGAGTATGATTTATTTATTTAGCTTTATCACAATTACTGGGCAAATTACCCCTGGTTTAATTCTCTAACACTAGACTGGCTACTTCCCTGATTGTACTACCCAAATACAGCTGTCTGTGCTTCTCCTGGGTTATACTGCTCTAGCATCCTGTCCTTGGTGTTCATTTCCCCCAGGCATGTGCTCCTGGTCCATAATGGAGAACTTCTGTTCTCTCCATCTCCCTTCTTTTTCTCATGGTTCCCAACCTGTGACCCCTCAGCCCACTAAATCAAACTCTGCCTCTTCTATTCCCCCACTCCCGAAAGTGGCTAGAGCCATTTTATTTTAACCAATAGTTTTAAATTGGAGAGCAAGGGTCACATAACATCACTTGGTATGCATCAGGATCTGTTCATAGTAGGGGGGGGCAATCAGATCTTAGGGGCCAGTATGCAAATCTTATGGCCTCCACCTGCCCACTATTCAAGTAACTAATAGGTATGGACCACCACACCCAGTTCAAGCCGTGCTGCGCTGGGGAAGGACTCCAGGGCTTGGTACATGCTCAAGAAGCACTCCAACCGAGCTACATCTCCAGAAAATCGAGCAATTATTCTTCAAGAAGACTCACCTCAGAGATGAAAATAATCTCCAATTCTTGTGCTGCCACTTCAATGCAGTGAGTGTTGTATCACATATAGGTGGCCTGAACATAAAAATACGACAATGGTAAAATACTCATTTTAAAAGAAAGTATCCATGCAACAATTGCTTTGCATCCTATAAACGCTTCCTTGGTGCTTCTCTTTTTATCTAGATTCAAAATAAAGGTCATGGCAAAGGGCAAAGCAAGAAGAGTGAGGTACCAGGCTAAGTTTATCACACAAGAATTCACTCTTGATTTAATCCTTACAGGATCTGAGAGGTTCTGTACAAACTAATGTTTAAGGTGAGATTTGAATGCATGTCTAACACTAAATGCAACAGATATTTTATTTGGCATATTTTAATATTTCCTAGCATTCTACCAACTCTAAGTGCAAGAGGCCTTTTTACATATTTCCCATGTACAACTGCACAGGGGCATTCAACTCAAGGCCTTTAGATAAACATAGCAACCAAGTTATTTAAATTATAGACCATCATTTTTAACATTTCATGTTATTAAACTGACTGATGTTGCTGGAACTTATTATAAAAACATATTTTAAGAGACTGGGGAAATAGCTGAGTTGATAAAAATGCTTGCCATACAAGCATGAAGAACTGAGTTCAATCTCCAGCACCCATTAATTGCTGAGCACATGCTAGTGTCCTCAGTAATGGGGGCGGGGAGAAGATTCACTGGGACTTGCTGGCCAGCCAGTCTCCCTTGACTCAAGGAGCTGCTGGTCCAGGATCTCTGTGTCCAAAAACAAGATAGAGTGTTCAAAGAAGACACATACTGCACTACACGCGCATGTATACCATACACGCACATCCGAAGGTATTTGCCATCTTCAAATTCTCACATTTCAAAACCATACTTTCGTTGTTTGTGTGGCTAGATATCTAGAAAATCTACCTGTTTGTGAATCTAAAAATTATATTACTAGACTAAATGGAAAATGAAACATTACTCTAGTTAGTGAAAATATTAGTGACTCAGGACCAAAAACTAGAATCAGCAATATGTTATAAACAATTTCATATCTTAAGTTTTTCCCTCAAATATCACAGCTCGGTGAGAATTACTGTCAAAAACAGATATAAATGTTCATTTTTCTTGGTAATATAACAAGTATCAGCAAGAGTCTGCATAAGATTTGGCCTCTCAAAGACATTAGCAGCTACTGATACTCAATGTCTACACATTTCAATTCAAGGGTTGCAAAACATTAACATTAAGCAGCCGGAAGTATAAGAAACAAGCCTCAAAGGCTCTCTCTTTGTGTGCGCTGCAAAGCAACGAACACTGAGCATGCGCTGTGTGGGCCCAGAGCTGAGCATGCGCTGTGTGGGTCTAGCGCATGTGCTCACTGTGCTTGACGTCAACCAACCACGACAACAATCCTGGGCAGGAGGCTCTTCAATTAGCCCAATGTGACAAAAGACAAAATGAGGCATGCAGACATTAAGCCACTTGTCTAAAGAGTCAATGGTCACTGCAGAACCGAAGTCAGCAAAGTTTGTCTGCAAATGCATGGTCCTATGGTAGGTCCAGGGCAGACTAAGTAGGTGACAGTCACTGCATTTACAGAAGCTGCATCCCTCAAAGCACAAGTTGACTTATGAGCTATGATTGACATGATTTCGTGTTCCCTCAAAGCCAATGCTTTTCACAGTTTTATCATTTATCAATACACATGAATACAGAAGTTCACTCTATGACTCTGTAGTCTATGAGTGCTTCTCATAAATACATCAACATTTCCCAAACAGCTCGTGCCATTAAAAACTCAGAAAGAAAGAATGAAGCATGTATCCAATGTTCCTTTTTATAAGCTACACATTACTGAAATTAACAAACAATAAGAGTAAGGTCTCATATGAAAGTATTCCCGGTAAAAAGGAGAGTATTTAGGCAGAAGAGCAAGAGAGCATCTGACAGAGAAAAACAACGTCATGAAATGTTTCTCACTGGGGAAGGAGGCATCTATTGTACAGTACCATGCAAGAAATGGAGGGAAGAAGAAGGCAATAAGGAGAGGAAGGAAGGAGAAGGAAAGGAAGGAAGGAAAACAAAAAGGAAGGAAAAAGAACCCAGATTTGGTTTAAATCCTGGATCTTTCTACCACTTCCCCACATACTTACACAAGACAAAGGGACACACTGTGCTACTCAAGGGGAGACTGGAATCACTTACTGTTAGGAAACTCTACAGGACAAATGAAGCTGCTACAGTGAGCAGTGTGTGAGCATAACAGAGGGGAAGGAACACAGAGAGACATTAAAATCCACATCAGTCAAAGAGCTTTATCCAGACTTTGATTAAAAGTCAATGCCAAAAAGACCTCTGTGAGACTGCTAACACATAGAACACTAACTGAATATTAGCAATATTCAGCAATGAGGCAATGACAATAAAATTATAGTCAAGTCTTTTAGAAACATTAATATATGGGGCATAACAGGCTCTGTATTTAATTTAATATATTTAAGGATTGAAATTTGCTTGACTTTGTAAGGGAAGATATAAACAAGTTTATAGCTGAGCGTGGTGCACATGGCTATAATTCCAGCACTTGGTGAGTGAGAGGTAAGATCAGGCCCAACCTGGGCTACATGGTGAGACCTTGACGAAAACACAAACAAATAATTCGACAACCTGAAACAGGACAGGAACAAAGCAAGATGGGCCAAGGATTAGCAACCACTGAAGGTATTAGTTTAAAAAAAAAAAAAAAGAAAAAATATTATGTCAAAACTGGTACCTCGTGTATTATAATAGAACTGTTTAAAAATACTAACTTAAAATGTAACCAACTGATCCAGAAGGTAGCATCCTTGTTTTCACTAAATAGCAACAGTAACCAGTGCCTCAGATAGAAGGCATTTCTCACAATAGCTGGCTTGACAAGATACATTTCATTTGCCGTTAATTGTTAATGTCTTTATTGGTAATAACAATACACCAAAATAGCAATTTCTCTGCAAAGTAATTATTGTTTAAAACTATCAGAAAATTGCCAGGCTCTAGGGGCTTGGTTCTGTTACTAGTTGGTTTTTGAAGGATCTGTTTATATTGTTTCTCTAGATGTATGCATGTATATCCATATGGGAGTATATGCACATTTGAGTGCATGTACCCAAGAAGGTCAGAAGAGGGCGCTGGATCCCCTGAAGCGAGAGTTGCAGATGATTGTGAGTCACATAGTTTGGGTGCTGGGTACTACACTTGGATCTTCTGCAAATGCAGCAAGTGCTCCTGACCACCAACACCCCCCACCCCCCACTCTCCTGTGGGTGTCATTTGCTTCCAAAGTTTTTAGTCACCTTTTATTGGCATGGGATACGCTACTGAAGGACACAGGATGAACTAATTGGTAAATGATGGCTTACATTCTTCAAGACTGCATGATGGATTTGTAGGTGAAATTATTAACAAAGTCTCAGGTGACAAGGTGGAACTGGGCATAAATTGGTGAAAAGAACAAAAAGTTTGAAGTTCACTTTTGGTTTTTTTTACGTCTGAGCTTTTTGTCATCTCAAACAAGTTCTAGATTCTTCACCTGCAAGTGAGGTCAAAAACCTTTCTCCCGTCCAGCATGGCAAGATAGCATTCTATTTGGTAAGTCAGCATTCAGGGACCAGGACTAGAATTCTCGCCATCTGGTGTGGGGTCGTGCTTAAGTACTGCTCATTATATGTATGAAACATCTCACAAATTTTAATATTTGATACAAACTACATTCTTCTGAGTGCCTAGTGTTAAATATTTAATAGCAAATTTTCTAATTGTCAGCACCTAGTTTTTTTTTGATATTTAACATTATTTTTAGGCTAGCTAACTATAGACTCGCTTCTAAAATGTCAAGAACAACACAGTGGTTGTAAATGAACATCAAGAAACACATCTGAAGTCCTTTTTCATGGTGCAGCTTTGAGTAGACTTTTCAGTAACCAACAAGATTTTTTTGTCAGTAACTTTTACTGATCTAAATTGTAGCCTGTGCATAAATGTCACTAGAAAAATTTAAAGACAGACTTTTGTGATGTCTGATTGAGCTGTCATGTTCACACAACTGGGAGGAGGAACTTCACCTGAGGAACTGGCTCTATGAGATCAGCATGTGCAGGTGTCTTTGGGGCATTTCCTGTATTGCTAATTGTGGGTGGGCTGGCCCACTCTGATGGCCCTGAGCTGTATACAAAAGTTATCTGAGCAGAAAGAAAGGGTTACATAAAGGAGGGGAGAACAGGGGAGAGGAAGAGAGAAGATAGAGGAGAGAACTGGCCACTAAACAGATTTCCTAAACGGTTCCCGCCTCTGCTCCCGCCTGTGTTCCTGATCTGCCTTCCTTCAATGACAGACTATAACTGGATATCTAAGCCAACTAAAACCTTTCCTCCCCAGGTTGCTTTTGATCAATGTCTTACATCACAGCCACAAAAAAGCAAGCTAGGATGGCTTCTTCCTCCAGATACCCAAAGTTACAATGTCAGAGTACCTAAGGCTCCTAGATGAAAACATATCCAAATAATTCTTTATATTGAGTGATCAGCCTCCTATTGATAGAAATTCTTTACCTTCAGAAATAAAATATCAGTCGCAACCAGCTTTCTCTGAGCCCACGTGACGTGACTCCTACGGGCATTTCTATCGTGTGGTAGCAACATTTGTTTGCAGATCTGTCTCATAGTCAGATGCATGTGCCAAAAGGAGAGAGCAGGATGTAGACATGTTTTCTTGGAGTCCCTGCAGAACGCCTGGTAGCAGGAGATGTTTAATAGATGCTTGGCGATCCACCCATGAGTACACCCGCTCCCAGGACTGGCGGGTTGAACCCGCTATGGGTTGGAGATGGTCTGACTGTGTCTCCCAAATGCTCACAGACAGAAGGTTTGGTGGTTCACCTTTAAGAGTTTAGTGGAAGTTAACTAGGTCATGGGGTGGGGGGAGATTGCTGCCCTGGGAAGAGATTAATGCTAGTCTCAGAAGGAAACTGGCTCTTCTTACGAAATGAACAAGTGTAATAGCTGACTCTCTCTGCCTCCCTGTCCTGTTCTACGATTGCTGTCATAAATGTTTCCATCATTGTAACACGGTTTGTCATAAGTCCCTCACCGGGGGCTAGATCAGGGGGCTGTCCCACCTTGAACTTTCAGCCTCTACAATGATGAACTAAGAAAGCCTCTTTATTTATAAGGCATCCAGCCCCAGGGATCTTATTATAGTATCAGAAAAGAGTCATAATACAAAATCAGGAGTGGTGCATAATTAAATATTCCATGTGGAATCCACCAACCTGGGAGCTAGAACCTCAGGAGTTTGTCACTTGGGTTTCACCTCTGCCCTTCAGTCCACAGAAGCCACATTTTCTCCAGCTAATTCCCGCCCACAACAGACTGTGTCTCTAAGTCAAGGTTTCCTAGTCCTAGAGCCTTCAATAGGCTGTACTTACACTTCCTCTTCCTTTTTAAGAATCTTGTCAGTCTATTCCCGCATACATATGATGTATTACTGTGATCACCTTCATTCCCAGTGGCTCCCCCAACTCCTCTTAGGCCCACACGATCTACTCCCAACTTCATGCAATATTTTTTAATAGCCCAGCAAGTCCAAAACGTGCTGTCCATATCAAGGGTGTGGAGCCATGCACCGCAGCATCATAGACTTAGCAGGAGCCACGCCCTTAAAGAAAACAGACTCCCCTCCCCAGATAAGTCATCAACTGTCATTAGCTCCTCAGCTGGGGTGGAGGCTCATGGGCAACTCCCATCCCACTATATATAATGTTGCCTGGCTTTATCCTGTGCAGGTCTTATTCAGGCCATTATGTCTGAACTGATCATTCTTGGTAGCATTTTATACACTGGGTATTAGCATGTGATAATTTCGAATCATGTCATCTTCTTAGTCACCCAGTCACCTGGGAGTATATAGTACTCTCATCTATAGTGAAGAGCTGAGGTCTAAGGAGGGCATAACCTGTTCAAAGTCCCAAAGTCACTGAACAAGATTTGAATGACAATAGAGTTCCCAGTCTCCATCTCTGAGTCTCCTCAACAGGACACTGTTAATTTTCGGCATCAACTTCACTGTATTAAGGGATAGCTAGTTAGCTGTGGTATACTGTTTCTGAGTATGCCGTGAGCACAGTTCTCGAGGCCAGTCTGCTGGGAGGGGTCCATCTTTCCTGACTGTGGACAGTCACCATCCAATCAACTGGAGATGTAAATGGAACACTGAGGTAGCCGAAGAGTCCGTTCCTGCTCTCTCTTACAGACTCAAGATGCTCATCTTCTCTTGCCTTTGCATGTCAGAGATCCTGTTCTCTGGCTTTTAGACTGAAATTTGAGTCTTCCCTACTAGACTCTCAGGAGTTGGTACTTAGTCTGAGAATTACATCAACAGCTTCCCTAATGCTGAGGCTTCTGGACCTGGTCTGTCACAGCTACTGATGTCCTTGGCTCTCTGATACAAAGAGAGCCAACGGTGAGCTGTCCCAGCCTCCAGCCTTGCAAGACAAATCCCCTCTCATCCGCCTCTATCTCCACAGCTCTATTGGCTGCTTCTCTCTGGAGACTCCTAATGCAGCAATATACCAGTAAACAAAGCTTGTCACAAAAGCTTCTAAAGGTCCCTTGAGGTCACTTTAAGTGTTTTAATGAGCTTTTAAAAGGCAACATCAGTGTCCTTGTGGGAGCTGTCACTCTTCCTTCTCGGTTCTCTGACACACAGAGAACACTAGTCAGCACACGTTACTCTCAAGTGGCAACAGGATAGGGATGGAAATCAGGCTCACAGGAAGAAATCCTGGATCCAAAGACTAGAAAAATTCAAACTAGTGGATATAGCACCTCATGGAATAAAGGTCTAGTACTGACTAAATCTATGTAAATCTTAAAAACTGTAGATCATGGGGCAGGAGAAATGGCTCAGAGGTTAAGAGCATTTGCTGTTCTTCTAGAGGACCTGAGTTTGGTGCACAACACCCATGTCAGGTGTCTTACAGCAGCCTGTAACTCCTTGGGATCAGACACTCTCTTCTGGCTTCTGCAGGTAACTGCAGTCATGGGAACACACCTGCACAGAGATACATAATTAAAAATAAAAAATCCAAAAAAACCCTCTAGGTCACAGGCAAGAACCCACACTAAATTAACTAAATAGAAAGAAAGTTCTGAGGTACAAGGCTACCCCAGGACCTAGGTGCCCACCAGAACTCTGGATAAAGTCGGGAGGGTCAGCATGAGCTCAGGAGTGAACTGGTCTTTCTCAGGTTCTATCTCAGCTCTGTCAATTATTGCCTGACTTTAGGAAGCCCACTTATTAACATGCTGAACCCATTCCCAGATACATAAAATAGAGGGGGTCACCCCACAGACAGGAAGATGCAGAAAAGTATGGTAACACATTTCGTTGTCTACAACCAACTGGCACATATCCACATCATAGAAAAGCAGGAAACATTTAAAATATATATATTTTTTCAGAGGTTTCTATGTTCAAAAGGAACTCCAGACAAGAAAGTTAACAGGGGAGAGACGTTCTCAAGCTCAGAGCCGGCAGTAGAGCTGGACTCTCTTCCAAGGTAATGTGACCTGCACAGGCAGGTACCAGCCCAGCCTGCACTCAGGGACACGGGATCTACTTTGATAAAAGCAGGGACTTCATCACATGTACCTGACACTTTTTATTACTACCTCTGAATTTGCATTCTGTGCGTGATGTAACAGAACAAAGACCAAGCATCGGCTCACATGCAGCTCCCACCTCTGGACTCCTGTGCCTGGGGAGTACGGAGGAGAGTTGAGTTGATGGAATCATGGTCCTTTAGTTTGGTGTACTGGTTACTTTTCTCAGTGCTCTAACAAAAGCAGCTTAAGAAAGACTGGTTTTGGGCTCATGATTTGAGAATGCTATCCGACATGTAACCTTTGCATTGTATAAGACTAGACTCGATTGGACTGGACTGGACTAGACTAGACTAGATACTCGACTCGACTCAACTGGACGATCCACAGACAGTACCACACACATCCTGAGCAGAATCTTCCATCCTACAGAGTTAAATCTATGGGACACCCTCAAGGACATACCTTGAGATGGATATCTAAAGTGAACATGAAATAAAATAGCACAGCGGGTGTCTCAGGGAGGTTCTGACACCCCCAATTCAGATCCCAAGGAAACTCTGACGCTGTTGTCGGAAGGTTGGCCACCAGCAAGCTTGGTTGTCAGTCTACAAAAGATAATGACTTCCTCACCTGGGCTCTGCATATTTTCATTTTGCTCCAGCCCTGCTAATTCTGTTGACTACTTAATCCTTTCTTCTGTGGCAACAACAGGAGAGAGGTGTTTACTTAGCATCTATCAACTTTCAAGGCAAAGGCCATGGGAAATTGTGAGCTGCTCTAGACGGAGACCAATCAAACCACCTTCATTACCTTGTGGCACAGGGATGATCGACATTAACACTTAGTGACCAAGGAAATGGTAGGCGTCTCCTACACAGAGCTGGTCACTCACAGAAACATCACTTGTAAAACAAAAAGACCTGGTTCCTTCCTGTTTCTCCCTATGAAATAACCTTGACACCTTCTAATTCTTCCTCATTCCACAAGCCCTTAAAGTAATTAACTGAAGGTGGGCACCATCAGCAGGAGAGTTCATGGATCTGGCCAGTGAAGTACAGGCTAGTACTCCAGTACGTGCTGACTCCAGGCTCCATTCTTAAGTACTTTACATATTGAACAATTTAATTTCTTACAAATGCATGCTGATACATACTACTAACTATTCTATTTTGGAGATGAGAAAGGACGGAGACTTCCACATCTTGCCATTCAGTGGTGACTTCAAACTTGAGCAGATCATTACAAAAACAAGACAGAACTGAAAGCCAGGGTACAGGAAGGTCCCACACACTGATAACAATGGACAGTGTTAGTAAATACTGCTTCGTGTGTGTGTGTGTGTGTGTGTGTGTGTGTGTGTGTGTGTGTGTGAAGGCTGGGGGGAGATGTTTAGTAGGGAAAGTACCCACTGCCCAAGCATGAGGAACTGAATTTGGATCCCCAGCAACCACTGACCTTGCCCAGATCCTCAGCCCTGGGGAGGCAGAGACAGGAGGACCCCAGCACTCTCTGGTTAGCCAGTCTAGCAGAAAAAAGGACAGCTCCAGGTGTGGTGAGAGGCTTGTCTAAAAAAACTAAGGTGAGTGTACTGAAGGAAGTCACACAATGCCAGTTCCTGGCTTCCACATATTTAAGGATGAGCAGCATGTATGCACATGCGCGCACGTACACACACACACACACACACACACACACACACGCACACGCACACAAGATCGTTTGGGGATTAAATTAACAACCGAGCCAGTCATATTTTAAATAGTACTTACAGAAGAAAATGCTGCCTGCCACCAAAGAGCTGACTTTAAATGCACACTGTTAAAACACCTAACTGCTTACCACAGGCTGTTAATCATTCCATATGCTCCAGTCCTTGTCTGAGAACAGCCTGGAAGAGGGAAGCTTGCCCATACAAACGTGCAGACATTCCCCATCACACACAGCCATAAAAGACACCAGGATTGACCATCTCACTCCAATGAGGAACCTCAAGCCTGGAAATCCCCATCTTCACCACAAAGGGCAGGGACGGAGTTACACAGAGGACAGACAGCCAAACGGCACATACTCTGTGTGGTAGACACTGTGCGCCACTCAGAGCCTAGACTTTGTGACTAGGTATCCTCAAAGGAGATTCTTTGATAACCCCCAAAACAAGGCTGCTTAGCAACCACTGGTAACAAAATACAGAGCTCTAGTATTCACCTGCAAACCCTTACACACGCATATGACGGCGACAGTGGTCTTATTCCAGTCTTAAGGTTTCTGTGGACCACACAGGTTCTCCTGTCTTGAAGAGAAACATCAACTGCCGCTGGATTCAATTTCAGCTGCCAGGTGTGGTGCTGTCTACCTATAATCCCAGCACACAGGAGGCTGAGGCCGGAATTGCCGTGAGTCTGGGTTACATAGCGAGCTCAAGGCCAACCTTGGATACATGAGGCTAAAATAAATAAAGTATACCACTCTGGGGGGCAGGGGAGAGGCAGGAAAGGAGATGGAAGGGAGGAGAGAGAAGGAGGGAATAGAGAAAGGGAGGAGGGAAGGAGGGAGAGGAAGGAACGAGAGGAAGGGAAGAAGAGAGGGATCGAGGGAGGAATATAATTTTAAAACAACAAATATGAATGGCTATGACAAGTGAAACTGGCAAACCCTGCTACACCGCACTAGAGTGATGACAACCAACGTGCTCATGTTACGCATCTCACAAAGCCGCCGTGGCCATGACTGATGGGACGGCAAAGCCCACTGACGTTTTTATTGGGGAAAAGTACACATCAGACAGTAAGGCCAGCAAAGGTCTTTCAGAGGTAAACCAGTCTATACCAGTTCCTTAATTAGGGATTTCATTTGATGACACATCTAATAAATTTTGTTGCGGTGGTTTTTATTTTTATTTTTTCTTGAAGCATCAGTCACAGGAAGAGTTTCTAGAATTAAACTGTTCCGGCGGCTGTGTGTAGGGATTTTGTTTTGTTGTTGTTCTTCAGGCATGCTGTCCTGCTAGGCAGGCCTTGCGATCTGATCTGCAAAGCCTAACTTGGCATCTGGAAAGCTGCCTCATATCACTACATATGGACATACGGAGACCCTGTCTCAAAACAATATAATAATAAATTTCAAGATGGCAATGTTTGTGTAAATTATAACCCAACTTTCTAGAAGGTCCTATTCTGAGGCAAAACAAGTATCTCGCCCTGAGTGATTAGTTCTAATTGCCAACTGAACCACCCTAGAATCACCCAGACAGAGATTCTCAATGAGGGATCACTTGGATAGGTTGGTTGGTGGATAAGAGGGAGCTCTTTCATTAACTGAGTTGAAGTGAGAACAAGCCTACTGTGGGTGTACCATTCCCTAGGTTCGAGTTCCAAATTGTGTACCAGTAAACTAATTCAGGCTGAGTACTAAGCATGCATGCTTTGATTCTCTCTGCTGTTCCCTTCAGATGGATGTGACTGGCCCTTTGCACACTTGAGACTCTGATGCCCTGGAATGATGGGTGGGGCAGGACCTGAACTCATCAGTCAAATCAACCATCAACCATTTCTCCCTTAAGTTGATTTTTGTCAGGATATCTTATCACAGCAATAAAAATGAAACTAGGATACTCTAGAGCCCACGGTCCATGATAATCTAGCTTCTCAGACTCACATGAGACCAACCTGGAGCCATATCCATCTACTGTCAGGAGTTCCTGTATCAAGGCAGTCAGTCTAACAGTGGACTCTGTTCTGAAGCAGCTTCCCCAGTCCCCTCCTACTGCAAAAATCCTCAGACATCTGGGTTAACAGGGCTGTTTTCTTCAGCACTGCCTGCACTGTTTAGAGTGACTTCACATGGACTAAATGCTCACAAACAAAGAATGTAGTTTCCCAAATCAGATTGACAGAGCTCACCTCAAGTGATGCCTAGTCTGGTAACCTTCTACCTAGTCTGGTAATCTTCTACCTAGTCTGGTAATCTTCTATCTAGTTTAGTAACCTTCTCTTAACAGGTAGCTTTTCCTTCATAGAGATTTTCAATTGCTGAACACAATTGGTCCTGTTAACTCCAAAGCTTCTCTGTTCTAACGCAAGGGCTTGGCTATTGAAGTGATTTTATCTGGTTCCCTGAAGCACACAGACCAATTTCCTAGTGCTGAAGTGAAGTGGGTAATGAACGTCCTCCTCGGTGCGGTTATGTAAAAGTACTTACCCTTAGTACATGGACAAGCTCGCCCTGTTCATTTTAAAACATTAAAACACATTTAAAAAAAAAAAATCAGTAGCTGGTTAATTTGAAAGGTACCAATTTAGAAGTGTTGTAGGCTAAGTTATCTTTGTGAGGAACTGTGCCGAGGACCCCCCTCTATGTGAACAACAATGTTAGTTAAGATAGTGTGGCCCTCCAGGAACACAGCAGCCGGCACCAGACACAGAACGCTGTGCTCAGCCGTCATGAGTGGGAGGAGCTAAGGGCGGATAAATGCAATGGCTGCACAGGGTGCCGAGAATGCGCAGTAGGTGAGCCCTAAACAAGACTGAATGAAAATGGCTCCCGTAGGCCA
This sequence comes from Mastomys natalensis, assembly GCA_021653895.1. Lineage (NCBI taxonomy): Eukaryota > Metazoa > Chordata > Mammalia > Rodentia > Muridae > Mastomys > Mastomys natalensis. Next base: position 48,109 of record JAJTUV010002744.1, read on the forward strand.
TTTGATATTTGTCTCCAGTTGTTAAAACTGTTTGGGAAGGATTAGAAGGTATCCTCCTTGTTGAGGGGGATGGCCTTGTTGGAAGAGGTGAGACCTTGTTGGAAGAGGTGGAGCCTTGTTGGAGGGAAGCATGGCTTTGCTGGAGAAGACGTGTCCTTGTTGGAGGAGGCATGGCTCTGTTGGGGACGTGTGGCTTTGATATAAGAGGTATGGCCTTGTTGAAGGAAGTATGGCCTTGTTAGAAGAGATATAACCTTGTTGGAAGAGGTGAGATGTGGCCTTGTTGGAGGAAGTATTACCTTGTTGGAGGAGGTGTGGCCTTGTTGGAGGTGTGGCCTTGGAGGTGTGGTCTTGTTGGAGGAGGTGTGGTCTTGTTGGAGGTGTAGCCTTGTTGGAGGAGGTGTGGTCTTGTTGGAGGTGTGGCCTTGTTGGAGGAGGGCATATCAATGGGGGCAGGCTTTGAGGTTTCAAAAGATTGGCACCTCTCCCAGTGTCTCTCTCTATCCCTGCCTCATGGCTGTCTCACTATATGAGTTCTCAGCTCCTGTGAGAGCACCATGCCTGCTTGTTCATGGCCATGTTCCCAGTCATGATGGTTATGAAGTCTAACCTCCAGAAACTCTAAGTCCCAAAGTAAATGCTTTCTATTGTAAGTTGCCTTGGTTCTGGTGTTTTATCACAGACAACAACAATGACATCATCCCTGCTAAGGCTCAGAGAACACTACAGTAGAGGGCTAGAAAGAAGAAAAGGGCCAAAAGGTACGGAGAAGCATTGCAAACAGCCATGTTCTGAGCAAGCCTCTGTAATCACAAACCCACTGCGACTGCAGAAGACTGCAAGGATGGAGGAAGGCCTCAGATGGCCTCACCTCACTTGTGAGCTAGTTCCTACATACTGATTCAAGGAGAAGATTCACTGCCTTCAGTTGTACACACCAGGCTACAGTGGATGGCCCTCAATCCACTGGTCACACAGATGGCTCTGGCGAAACTAAATGGTCATAAAGCAAAACGTAAAAATATAAAGATGAGTGGGGAAGGACAACAAGGAGGGGAAAAGGAGAATGAGAGAAGGAGGGGGGACAGAGAGGGAAAGAGAGAGAGATAGCTTGTGAGGAAGAACAGTGTGTAAAATTGTCAAGGAAGTAAATTAACTAAAACAAAAAGTTAAAGTGAGGAAATAACCAGGGGAGATCCTCCCAAATATTTTCTCTCCCCTGGTAGTCAGTAGATTTACAGTCAAAAATAATTAATGAAGCAGCAGGGGTCATCTAGTGATCTGGGGCCTTCAGGGCCTGATTTCCACGCTGGGCAGGACAAATGCTCATATTTAAGGAAACGCTGTAGCACATCGTTCACTCCCAGGACAGCACGGAACTTGCTGTTAAGAGGAGTGGTCCAAATCCCATCACTGAATAACTCAGTTATGAAGAATCATGGCCTCTCACCCTGGGCGTCCTTATCAATCATATGCAGGTCACTGTCACAAGCCCGCTGTGCCATCACAATACAAAACGTTTTGAAATTGAGACATTATGTAAGCCATAGTCCAAAAGTCTAATGTTCACCAATTCTAATTTTTTTTTTCTATTATCTAAGTAATCTACCTAGTGGGTGAGTTGGAGAAGCTTGGAGCAGAGAGGAAAGAATTGTCTTCCACCAAACCCACTTTCTACATTTCCATACATCCTGCTTTGTTTTCTTTAAGTGAGGCACACAAAACACTATACAATTATTTCAGGCAGCTAAGTGCTTGAACACTTTTTTTTTTACAGAGATCTCCAGGGAGGAAAAATTCCCAGTTCCCTTGATATTTTTGCTTATGGAACTGAACATTGTAGGCAAGAAGAAGGAAATAGGCAGGTTATTGATATTATCTCTGTTTGACAAAAAGAACCACCTCCAGCTTGTTTAAAACACCAGATACATGATTTTTATCCTGCAACATGTTCATGGCACATAAAGATACAACACACAACAGACTCTTTTCTTTCATATTTTCTCCTTGAGGAAGTATAAATACCCAGTGCCTATAAGGGGAAAAAAAATCTGACTTTCAAGTTATTATGATGGAATGCTAACACTGACACCTGCTACCAAGAAGGTAAGATGGTTTTTCTTCTGTCACATAGAACATCGGTGCCACATACACTTGTGAAGAGCCTGTCAAGCTCCTGAGGAGAGCAATGGCTGAAAGACTCCTAACCTATCCCTGAAAGAGAAGGTAAAGTCCACATACTGTTCTCCAGCTCTACAGCAGTGCTCCTTTTGCAAGAGATGAATTGCAAGTGGCCCCATGGTTTATGGAACACATGTCTGTCTGTGATTATGCCCAAGGCTGCCACTGATATGCAATGTAAGAAAGAAGTGCTTGAAGCAGCATCATTCAAGCTGTGGAGATGGCTCAGTGGTCAAAGGTTTGCATGACAGCATAAGGAGTCCAGTGTGACAGTACCCACCTGTACCCTGGGATGAAAGGCAGAGACAGGGGGATGCCAGGGGCTCACAGCTGGCCAGTCTAGCCAAATGGGAACTGCCAGGTTCAATGAGAGCTTCCATCTCAAAAGATAAGGGGGCAAGCCATTGAAGAAGAAATCCTATGTTTACTTCAAGCCTCCACACATAACTGCACACCTACAAAACAACACCCCTATACACACATACACATACATACACACACATCTATACACACACATACACACACACACACACACACATACACACACACACACACACATACACACACACACACAACTGAATTTGCACGGAGCTGTCCTTATAAATGAGAATTTTTTTTTAAATCTACATTTTTATTTTAGGTTCTGACAGTATCCCATTATTTCAATACAGTATGTTACTATTATCATTTCTGCCTGTGGTATTTCATTGACAGGTCACGCATCATAAGCCATCACAATTCTCATCTGTTTATTGTGTTTTGACTGTGAAATGTCCCCCAGTGGCCTCCTATGTTCAAACACGTAGTTCCTAGCTGGTGGCACTGTTTGGGAAAGTTGTAGACCTTTAGGAGGTAGAGCTTCACTGGAGGAAGTGGGTCCCGGGTCGGGTGGATGGGGGGTTTTGATGTCTTATATCCCAGTTCCACTTCCCGTCTGTCTGTTCTCTGCTTCCTGACTATATGTAATCAGACACACCTCCACCTCCTATTGCCACCCCAAGCCCAATCCCATGATGGGTTCTGTCTTAGTTAGGGTTTTACTGCTGTGAACAGACACCATGACCAAGGCAAATCTTATGAGGACATTTCACTGGGCTGGCTTACAGGTTCAGAGGTTCAGTCCATTATCATCATCAAGGCGGGAACATGGCAGCATGCAGGCAGGCATGGTGCAGGAGGAGCTCAGAGTTCTACAGCTTCATCTGAAGGCTGCTGGCAGAATACTGGCTTCCAGGCAGCTGCTGCAATGAGGGTCTTAAAGCTCACACCCACAGTGACACACCTACTCCAACAGGGCCACACCTTCTAATAGTGCCAACTCCCTGGGCCAAGCCTATACAAACCATAACAGGTTGCATCCTCATGAACCATTTGAAAAGCATAAATCCTTCCCTATTTAACTTATTTCTCATGTATTTTGGTCAAAGGAATGAAAATTTAAAAAGCTAATTTACTTTCTGTCACCACTCCTGATGGTGACAAAGAGCAGAAAGTACACAGCAAACTCTATTTCTGAAATGCTGGGCCCAACACCCGGCGCTAACTGTTTCAATACGAAGTTGCACATGCGTTGAATGAATAAGTCACTTAGCTTTTCTAGTGCTAAGTTCAGTCCTTACACAAAACAATCTCCCTAAAAGAGACCATATCTTTCACTTATTTATCTTCTCTGTGCTTCCAGGAGCTGAGCTGTGCTCACAGCAGGGACTCAGTAAATATTTGACAGTGACAATAGTGATGACAGCAAGGAAACACACCAACCTGACCAAGGGAGTGTACTGCACACCACTCACCATCAGAATGAACACAGACTTCTGAGGTGGTCATCTTTACACATGGAGATTGTAAGTCACTGTAGTCTATTTCTTGCCTTCCAACAGCGTGTAGCAGTCAGCTGTGCTTGGGGAAAGTCAGGCAGACTGTGTGTTTCTCTAGGAAGCAGGAATCTCCTACCGTTGAGTATTTGCATTTCAGAAAATGCAAGCCCCATGTCTTTTTCCCCTTAGGTCCAAGGTTTCAGATAATAATCACCTTCTGATTCTTCCTGCTGGGGACACCTGCCTCCAACCTGCTGGGTGCTTGGATGAAGCGGAGAAGATGCCAAAGAGCCATGACTGACAATGGCCTTCCTCCCTGTAGTGTACCCACCTGTCACAGTGTGTGCATGCCATGGCACTGCCCGGATTCCAACTCCAGTTTTAGTTCATACTTGGCAGAAGCAATGTTCTTGATTAGCCAGGCTGGCTTTACACTCTGCCTTCAAAGCAAACATATATGCATACACACACACACACACACCCCAAAACAATTTCTGTTTCATATGGAACAATTCTCACTATAGTCTGGTAGGATATGACTCCATAAGAAGTTCAAATAGTTGATGAATATAAACCTAAAAGTGAAATGGCTTCACACATGTCCATGGAGATAAACTCTCCCCCTTGACTTGATCATGGGAAGTATTATAAGTACCTTTTACTTTTCTATAATGTCAACCTTTGGAAAGTAAACATTTTTTATGGTTTAAAACAGACCCAGTTGGCTGGACACGGTGGTCTATGCCTGTAATCACAGCATTTGGGAAGCAGAGGCGACGAGATCACAAGTTCAAGGCCAGTTAGAGTGAGACCAGGCTGGGCTACATAAGACCCTATCTCTAATTAATTAATGAATAATGAGTAAGTATAAATAAATCAAATGGGCCAGGCTACACCACAGAGATTCAAGTACACATCGAGGTCAGTCTGCCACCCAGAAAGTCTCCCAGAGTTCTGCACTGAAGGAGTCCAGTAGCAATTAACCTCTTAACCTCGAGGATGGAACCATGGATATATTTCTTCACTGGTATTTAAAGAACAGGGTACTTATAACTACAACTTCTATTCAAGTAGCATTGAGTAGGTACAGACTTCCAGCATCCATGTGTCAACATGCCAGCTATCCACTTAAGCAATTTTTAGAGGCATATGTCAGATCATATCCACCAATTCAGACCCTGGACTTTACTCAAAAACCAGTGCCTTATGTTTTAAAAAGACCTGCGTTTTTAAATAAGAGTACTCACTCCAACAACAGACAGGAAGAGGAGCAAAGATTTAGTGGTCAGAGGCAATCTTCAAACAAGGAGTGATCCTGACCTCAGCATCCAAGACTCCACACACCCATCTCCACACTCTCAATATTTATTCATTCGTTCCGCTGGACATATGTGGGGCGACAGCAATGTATGCATTGACAACCATTCCAGTCCTTAAAAGCTCATGTCTCTCTGGTCAAACCCAATAGTACAGGCTCCCTCGTCATCCTCACACAGCAAATAGGTACCCAGACTGGCTAAATGCAGACACATCTTCAGATACTAGTTATAGAACCACAGTCTAAGTGAGACAACACATCTCATGAATGAAGACATGCTGTGTTAACTGCTTTTCATATTGTGTGTGTGTGTGTGTGTGTGTGTGTGTGTGTGTGAACAAATATTTCGCAAGAAGCAACTTAGAATGTAAAGACTTCCTTCCAGCTTACAGTTCAAAGTGACGCAGTCCGCTACTGCCGAAAGTCAAGGCAGGGGGAGCAGGAGGCACTGGTCACCTTACACACATAGTCAGGAAGGAAAAATAATTAATTAATTATAACCATTTATCAAAACTTTAATGTTTGGCCCTCTCTCCCACTTTTGTTTTGTTTGGTACCTAATGGCTTTAAATACTTTAGAATCTGGATCTCCTTTCTTCATAAGACCCCACAGGAAGGAGAGGCAAGAGCCAAGACTCTTCCTAAGGTCACCAGCAACAGAGGCTGTGTCATTTGGGCTGCAGTATGGGAGAAGGGGGATGTGTAGGACATACCACCGTTTACTGAGAGCACTGAGCCTTGCTTGCTTATGTTACTTTTATCAAGTCACAGAAACCCAAGCTACTGTTTGGGGTACAAGGCCTACATGAAGAAACCCTGTGGAATAATCTTGGTTCTTTTGGTGGGATTTCTCCTGGATAACTTTTTGTGTGCCTCTGACTACAATGAGACCAGAAATCAATATATCCCTGCTATAGACACTGTTAGTGTAATTCAGTGTAATAATAATATAATCCAAGCACAAAAGTCCAGGAATTATGAGATTTGGCTTGTGGCTGTCAGGAAACAGCTGCACGATAACAGGTCCTGAGACTATTTGATTCATACAGGCTCAGTAAGGGTGTGTCTAACAATCGAAGTCTACTGGTTCAGTCTAATTCAGATCTGTCCACCTCCTCCATGCCCACTCAGGAAGTCCTTTCATCTTTGCCGAATTCCTGGTGAATGGGCTCCACTTACTTCAACCAAGCAACTCAAAGCCTTTATAATCCAAATATACCCATATCAGTGGTACTACAGTTACAAATGTAAACAAAGCTAGGTAAATATTAAGTAACAGTAAGGGCAATTAGTGTTTGCCCAGGCTTACTCCTACAAGGGAAGAGCAGCTGGGCACTTTATCCTAGACCTGAGGAGGCTGAAGAAAGGCCTGGGCTGATGGTCCACCTGCTAAGTTTCCATCTGGCCTGGTACCAAACAGAACAACAGAACTTGGCAAGGGAACTGTCGCACTGGGCATCCAACTGGGCATCTGCCTTATCCCAATGGACACACTTTGGGGACACAGTTTCACACCATTTTTGGCTGTATGAGTTCTCCCTGTGTGCCAACGGGGTATGGGGGAAGATTCTGTCACCCTAAGTGTTAGCCTGACCTCAATTAAGTCACTTGTCCTATTTAGGGAAAAGGGGTTTCAACCAATTATATTCTGTAAACTCCCGAAACCAAACAGGAGGCAGATGAAGGGCAAGGTGGAGTTGACAGGACTCTGAACTTGGCAGCAGAGTGAAAAACAAGAATAGAAATCCTGAGCCCTCCCACCCTGAAGCATCGTAACCCTGAAAGGGGCTCAAGGATGGTAAGTCACAGAATAACATTCCTGCTCTACTCAGTAGCTGATCTAAGCAAAGTTTAGTCATCGAGGAATTAGAAGCAGTACTCATCTTTAGAAAATGCCAGAAAACAATAGTGATCACATTTGTCACCACCAATGAAAACAACCAATAACTTTTCCTACAATTCCTTAACTTCTCTCCCTGAACACCTACACCCTGTATCCCGAGCAAGCCAACTACAAGATTTCTCTAGAAAAGAACTGGTAAGATAGCTCGTTGGGTAAAAGTGCCTGCTGAAGAAGCCGAGGACTGGAGTTCAGTCCCCAGGATTCATATAAAGGTGTGGGAAGAAGAGCAATGCCATAGAGTTGTCCTTTGACCTCTGCATGCACACCACAATATCTGTACACACAACACACACAACACATCACACACAAATAAATGCTAGACAAATAGATAATAGATAGATAGATAGATAGATAGATAGATAGATAGATAGATAGATAGACAGATAGATAGATAAGGCTTAAGAGATGACTCAGCCATTAAAAACACTTGTCTGCTCTTCCAGAGGACCCAGGTTCAGTTCCCACCACCCATACAACAACTCACAACCATCTCTAACTCTAATTCCAGGATGACGTTATACCCTCTTCTGAACTTCATAGGCACTGCAATGCATATGCTACACACCCATATATGCAGGCAAATACTCACAAACATAAAATAAAGATGAATATTTTTCAAATGAAAGAACTTGGCCAGGCATGGCATGACCACTGCATATGCCTAAAATTTCAACACCTGGGAGGGGGAGACAGGAAGGTCAGGAATTCAAAGCCATCCTCAGCTGTACAGTAAGTTTGAGAACCTGTACTATGCAATAACTTGTTTTAAAATAAATAAAGAAGGGAGGGAGAAAGAGAGGAAGGGGAAGGAAGGAAGCAAAGAAGGAAGGAAAGAAGGAAAGAAGAAAGGAAGGGAGGCAGGGAGAGAGGGAAGAAGGGAGAGAAACAGACATCAAACAAACTGCAACAGTATTAGTGTTTTCCATTTTCAGTGTTGGATCAGAGTTCCAAGATGACTAAGCCCTGCAAGTACTAAGGGATGCTGCCCTCCTCTGACACCGTAGGCCCATGGGGCTGCAGCTCCCTTCCATCACCCCTGGCTGGCTCCCAAAGCAGTCCACCAGCCTGATGCAAGCACACCCTAATGCCACATGGAAGTCAGCTCAGCCTGATCCCAGTGGCTAGCTGCCAGGGGAAACCCTGCAGCCAATTGCAGCTCACAGGGGTGTGTATGAGGGAGGTTCTCACAGGGGACCCTCTGAGACTTTCAGTCAATACATTGTTTCCTCGTTTTTTAGGAAATCAGGCCTTCCTCACTGACATTTAAAACTTATCTCGAAGCCACCTGAACAGTGGTGGTACCTTCTTCTCTTGAGTTCACTGCTCCAAAAGTGCTTAAACTGCTCTCTCCTATGTCCCCAAAGCCACAGTTCATTCCAAATACAATAGCCTTGGGCTCCACTCCTCTCCTTCACTACTGGGCAGCAGTCAGGTCTTCTCCCATGATCCCTCCCGGCCTGTCGCTCCATTCCTCAGATGCAGCCACCCCCACAGATCCAAACTACATTGAAAAGTACATTGTTTCAAATAATATCCCAAAGTTTCTGGTCCTTATTCCTCCAACAAGGCAGTCTATCAGCTGCTTACACAGGATTTATACTGTTAGGTATGATAAGTAATTGGATGACCTAAAGGATACAGGGTGTATATGCCAACTATAAGCAAGCATCACACTATTTTAGAAAATGTACTTGACCTTCACGGACTTCAATGACTTCAAGGGAAATGGAAACTGAAGGGGTCTCAGTGGACACTGAGAGATGAATTCCAGGCAAAACTTATCCACTGGTGTTTAGCTCATCCTCCCAGAGCTGAGCAAATCACCATCTTTCTGTCCCTCCTAACTTTCCACCAGCCAGGGCTCATTTATACTGAGATTCCCCGTTCTTTGGCCACACTTCTCTGGATAACCTGAGAGCACTACTTAGCAAGAGCGTTTCACTGATTTGTTCTATGAAATTGCTAACTGATCCATCCACTCTCTCCTGAGACTTTTCCTGTGATAAAAAGTCAATTGGAAGAAATATTCCTAAATATTCAATCAAGAGCAGCTATCAGGGAAGCCATGGACCTTGTAAGAGAATTAAAAATCGTGAGCCTGGAAAAACTATCAAAGGGGTATGCACAAGAAATGTGGATAGGAATTTTCCTCCTCACTTGTCTTAAATTATATATTACGGCAAGAGCTTTAAATAGAATTTGGGGTTTTAAAAAAATCTAAGTAAATTTGCCAGTAATGAAATCCAAATTAGACAAAGTGGTGCCTCCTCCCTTTATCAGAGATCTTCAGCTCTTATCGGCAGACAAAATTCAAAAGTCCTACTTAATCATACATTTTATGCAGTCATATAACAGGAACTGAAAAGCAGGGTTTGTCCTGGGCTGGAGAGATAGCTCTGTGAGTTAAGGACTTAACTCCAGGTTAAGTGAGGGATTCATCTAAAAAGAAAAACTAAATAAGGTCCAAGGGCTGGAGAAATGGCTGAGTGGTTAAGGGCGTTTTCTTCTCTCACAGAGGGCCTGAGTTTGGTTCCCAGCACCCACACCAGGCTGCTCACGTCTACCTGTAACTCCAACTCCAGGGGATCTAACACCTTCTTCTGGCTTCCATGGGTGTACCTACACACACACACACACACACACACACACACACACACACACGTACGTGTGGGATACACGTACAAGTACAAGCACACAGAAGGATGAGAATAAACCAGTTAGCCAATACAAAGTAGACAGCCCTAAAACCATGCACATACAAGCAACATTAAGCAGACGCAGTAGATGGCATCTATACACTTATGTATATAAATGCCTAACAATAATTCCAGAAAAAGCATCCATGAGTCTGAGAAGGAGGGGTGGATATGGGAGGGATCCAAGGGAAGGGAAAAGGATGTAATTATAGATTATTTTTATAAAAATTGCAAAAAAATAATTTTGGATGAGGAAAAAGGACTTTGACATTCTAAAAGAATTCATAAAAATTATCTGAAAAATAAAAATAAATTTAAAAATAAGATGGAAAGCAATAACGGAAGCTATCCAATATCAATGTCTAGCTCCCATGTGTACATGCACCTGTATGTTCACACAGGTACACAAGTGCACACACATAGGATGGATAATTTTATATGATGTAGAATTAAATGTTGACACATAACTGTGGAGATTTCTGTCGAATACAATTCCCTTTCTTTTACTCTTAATGGCAGCAATAGCATTTTTCTTGATGGGGGGGGGGACTGTTGATCACATAAACAATAACCCAAATCACTAGTAACAGCACCCTGCTGCTTACTGACCTACGATTGTATTCAGCAGATTTGTTAACTTGTGCATCATTATTTACAACTGAATCAAACCTCCCCAGTTCCTACAGTTGGAAGAATGGCTCTTTCACTCTCTGCTTGTCAGATCAGCAATCTTGCTCTTCAGCTTGTCTAGCTCATCAAGGTTAGACCTCAACTGAAGAAGTGCATGTGGAGTTGGAAATCACCCTGCTGTCATCAGACCTCATCTACTGTCCCAGGCATCCCACAGGGGAAGCTCTAGGTAAGAAAGGACTTAAACCCCAGTGATGACTTCGGCGTGCAGGTGCTGTCACAAGCCTGACTGGAGGGTGAGCAGCAAGTCCTCCCGCCTCAGTTGGAGCAGGTGTCGGTCACACTTTATTGAATGCATGTGGCCGAGCTAGCTGTATTAGTGCAGTTATCTTCAGGAAGAAAATCAGCCACCATCTAAATTGAATTCATGATGGAACAAGCCAGTCTGTAATGCAGAACATTCAGCAAGGCAACTGGACCGACCTCTTCAAACACTGGCTTCGTGAAAGACAGGAAGAGTAGGGAATGTTCTAGATCTGTCAAACAGAATCTTCAGTGATAAATGGGAAGAGATTATATTTGTACAATTCATCCGAGCATTCACTAGCCACCCATGGACAGTAAGTGCTCAAAATGTGTCTGATGGGCAGTTTTCAACTTCACCACATCCCAATACACTGATATTTAAGTGGTCCCAAGTGACCGAAGGTACCAACCTGGACAGCACGGTAAAGACTAAAAGAAGAAACAGGAACAAATGCTAAATGTGTTTGCCATGGGAAGACGAAATGCTAACAGGAACCAATACAAAAGGGCAATCATCATATGACTAAGGGAATTCCAAAAATGGCTTACTAGTAATGCCTGTGTTGAATCTATATATTAAGAGTTTTGACATCAGCAATAGTGTCTGCAGATGGGATGGACCCCTAGGTGGGGTAGTCTCTGGATGGCCTTTCCTTCAGTCTCTGCTCCACTCTTTGTCCCTGTATTTCCTTTAGACAGGAGAATTCTGGGTTAATAATTTTGAGATGGGTGGGTGGCCCCATCACTCAACCAGGGGCCACGCCTAACCTCTGGATATGCCCTTTACAGGTTCTCTCCCCTTTGTTGGGTATTTTACCTAATGCCATCCCCACTGGGTCCTGGGAGCCTCTTGCTTTCCTGGCCTCTGGGACTTTCTAGTGGCTACTCTCAGTTCCCTATGTCCCTTGAGAGGCTCTGCTAGAGCCTGACCAATACAGATGTGGATACTTGCAGCCAACCATCGGACTGAGCATGGGACCCCAAGGGAGGAATTAGGGGAAGGACTGAAGAAACTGAAGGGGTTTGCAACCCCATAGGAAAGAACAACAATATCAACCAACCAGACCCCAGAGCTCCCAGGGACTCAACCACCAGCCAAAGAGTACACATGGAGGGACCCATGGCTCCACTGCTTATATAGCAGAGGATCACATTGTCTGGCATCTATGGGAAGAGAGGCCCTTGGTCTTGTGGAGACCTGATGCCCCAATGTAGAGGAATGCTAGGACAGTGATGAGGGAGCAGGTGGGTGGGTAGGGAGATGGGGAGCTCCCTCATAGAAGCAGAGGGGAGGGGTATAGGATTGGGGGTTTGCAGAGGGATAACATTTGAAATGTAAATAAATAAAATAACCAAATTTTAAAAAAAGAGTTTTGAGCAGGAAGAGTTATACAGTGGTTTGTGAAGCAAGATTCTTGTTCTTAGGAAGTGTACAGTGAAGAAATGCCCGAGAGTCTACAGTGAAAACTACCCAAGGCCAAAGGCAGAAGGGAAAGTAAGTGTGTGCACACACGTGTACACTGGGGGAACACAGGCGTACGCTGGAGGGAGCACACGCGAAATGAGCTGCAATTGTTGGAGTTGTGGTGGTGGTGTTGTGCTTTATGTTGCTTGAGATTGATTTTGCTACGTAGCTCCAGCTGACCTGAAACCTAGAACTCACTCTGTGGCCCAGGCTGGCCGCAAACTCACAGCAATTCTCTGAACTCAGCCTCCTGAATACAGATAAGCCGCCACACCTGGACAAATATGAGGAATCTGTATGAAACTGCTCTGCTCAGCTCTTCAGACACCGAAGTGATCAAGATTCAGAGAAACCCTCTCTTCCCTGTGCTATACCGACAGCACTTTCTACGTAAATTGCATTATCAAAGTTAGGTTATTCTTTAATGTTTCCTGATTTGGTATTGTATATCACTTAGATTTTCTTTCAGATTTTATAAAAACCAACATAGACCACACACTAAAAATGCCCCAATAAATAAATATTTTAACTGACTGATTTTTAAAGGAACATCTGCTATGGTAGTTCAGGTGGCAAGTGCTATTTCTACCTGCCAACCAACGTCATCTCAGACGTGGGGGCAGCAAGCATCTACACTGACTTAAGTTTGACCTGAGTCAACATAATCTGATTTTAGAGAATAAAAAATATATCAGAATGACCACCTACTGTATTTAATATTTACCTATTAAGAAAATACCATCATCTACAAATTAAATTTTACATATGAGAAGTGGTTCTTAGGCTTTTTGAAAGACCACGGTGTTTCCATAGTAACGTGATGGTGGTCAGGGCCGCAGGGTTAGCTCAGTGTTAGGGAACTTGCCTTGGGTGATTCAGGACCTGAGCTGGACAACCAAAACTGAAAGGGAGAAAAAAAGCACAATACAAAAATATTCCTAGACATTTCTGTTATCGGCTTACACCGTTTTTAAAATAGGGGAGATTTGTTTTGATTTTGGATTTGCTTTTCCTAAGAAGATAGGTCATAGTCATATTTGGAGAGAAAACAGAGTGAATCTGTATGGATGAGCTGCCTGGGTTCAAACACTAAGCCCTCCGAGTTGATTTCCTAAGGCCAAAGAATACAATACAATAGGAGGTACATCTGGGTCACTTCCAAGCTAAACATAGAAACTGGCCTGACCACAGGAGGCAGAGATTGACTTTTGCCTTAGTGGCCTAATATAGATCTGTGGGCTGGAGATGCAGTGAGGAACAGAGGTGACAAGCCAGGCAGTATACCCACTGTTCCAGGCTGTACTGGCTTCTTAGAGGTTATCTGTTCCCAAGAAAAGCCCCAAGATCCTTAAAACTTACAGTGGGTGCACTGCTTTCAACTAGAAAAACAGAAAGCAAAAAGCTCTCAGGAGGCTGCGTGTATACAGCTTGCACCGCTGGCCTCTCTCTAGCCCATTTCAGAGCAGCAGCAGATTCCAGTGCAGCACTTCCCTGTCATGAGACAGTATAGGACGCAGAGGTAAAAAGAAAAGAGTCCATATGTACCATTACATGTATCTTCCATTCATTTCTATTCCCTATTACTTTATCAAAGCACTTAAAAGTCGTCTCCTGAAGTAGCTCCCCTACTGTTGTGAAAAATAGGACTGATTATTTTTTCTTCATAACATGTTCACCACAGAATCTGCCTGAAGTAGGAATAAAAAAATAATAAATACCATATCAGGAAAGTTAGAAGGAGCTGGATGAAAGATCATGAGACAATCCAGTTCAAGTTCCCAGTCGAGCGATAAAGCCATTCAGGTCCTGCAAAGTCCTACACAAAGAAAACTAAGAACCATCTCAAGAGAAAGGAACACACCAGACTAAAAAAAAAAAAAAAAGAAAGAGAAAGGAACACACCAGACAAAGCTATCAGAACATCGAAGGATCTCACATAAACCATAAAACCAACAGCATGTGAAGACCTTGCCTCTCTAGGAGTCTAAGACTATAGATATACAGATCCTATATATAGTTTCCCTATAATATTTCTGGACACACGACAATCCATACACAGCATAAGAAAATTAATATAATTCATTAATAATTAGCCCAAAAGATTTAATTCTATTTGATCATATCTGAGCTAGAAGACTTTATGTCCGTATTATTTTCTCTCTCACCAGTGTCATTCTGTGACGAACTGCACAGACAATGCTGGAAAGTCACGGTTCAGTTTCAACATAATTAATCAATAGACTCTCTCAATTCTCTTATGAATAATATCGAGCTCGGACTCACTTAAGTGTCCTGTTATAAGTAGCCTTTAGCTTTTTCTGGTGACTATATTCTAAGGACTAGTCCTACATTGTTCAACAATGTGTCATGACCCTCCTACTCCGTCGTTGGACCTCAACTCATGTGGATGCCATTAAAGTGTATTTTGGATGAAATACTGGACAGATGTGCTCTGTTGACCATCACCTAGTATTAGACTGGCTGCTCCTTACCAGTACGGCTCCTTCAGGGCAACTCCTTTCCCACCTTGGGTGGCTTACAAATCCCTGTGGGTCCATCTCTAGGGGAATCACACACCTTCCCCTGGCCTCTAAAATACCTACATACATATGGGTAGACATACACACAAGCGGCACACAAACCTACACACACATGCACACAAGTACAGAGGTACATAAACAAAAATGAAACTATATATACATACATACATATACGTGTGTGTGTGTGTGTGTGTGTGTGTGTGTGTGTGTGTGTGTAATATAGTATTAAAATCTTCAAATTATTTAGTTCGACAACCAAGGCTAAACTACATTTATGATACCTATAGGTTTGAACTAACTTGAGAAACCCTTCACGTTCTGGGTTCACCACCAACCTAAAGTCAGTGTGATGGATGGATTTTACTGTCGGTCTCTACACATACAGTCACCTGGGAAGGGACTCTCCGTGAGAAACTGTCTAGAGTAGTAGGCTGTCCTTCGGGCATGTCTGTGGGGGGATTCCCTTAACTGGGTTAATGGGATAGCAAGACCCACCTTGAATATGGGTTACACCATTTCCTGTCCTGTGTCCTGAACCAAACCAAAAAGGACAGAGCCAGCTGAAAGCTACCATGTTAATTCATCTACTCCAGTTCCTGCTGCCTTGAAGTCTCCTACAATGACACACAGTAACTTGGAATTGTAAGCCAAATAAACCCTTGCTCCCTTAAATGGCTTTTGCTGGGAGTAGTCTATCATAGTAACATAAACATTAAGATACGAAAGAAACTGGGGGACATGGGAGGACACGTGGTTAATTTGAACATTTTTTTTTCCAATTTGCAAATTCGAGTGCTTATCAGCCAAACTTCCTCTAACTGGAGAACGTCAAAAGACTACTTCCATGAAACCTCTCCCAAATAGTGACTGACACCTCACAATGTGCTGCTTCAATTCCTAAGCGATCAGAATACCAGCTGTGGACGCATATAAAAGACGTGTATCAATGCATGGACTGATCCATATTTGCACTGACTCTTGTGCCCGCTACAAATCTGACACACTGCCCACACAGGTCTTACATTGGTCACATGCTTAGAAGGTTTGGAAAAGCAGTCCTTTCCTGGGGAGACAGGAAGGAGACGAGGGGAAGTCTGGGAAAGAGAGAAGAGTGTTGAGAGGGCTCAGTGAGTAAAGTCTGTTGAGAAAACCTGACAACCCAGTTCAGATCCCTAGAACCCACATAAGAGCAGATACATCCCAGCATGCCCCACGGGGAGATGAGAGAATGAGACAGAACAGCTGGAGGCTCAAAGCCCTGTCTCCAACAAAGTGAGAGGTGGAACTGAACCCAAGAATGTCCTCTGACCTGCAGAGGAGCATGCCACGGATCCCCGTGCCTGCACTCACACGCACTCAGAGTGAGACGCGGCATCACTAGGAGTGGGAAGAGAGGCGTAAGAAATGGCTGTCCTGCTGGAGTCAGCTTCAGAAGAGACTAGTATTCTGAAAGACCTTCAGAAAGTCTGTAAGGAGGTCAAAGGGACAGAACAGTTTCCCAAAGGCAGAGTGTTTCACTCTTAGTTGGTCATCTGAGTGTAGAAAAGCCACAGAGAAATGAACATGTTTCACGTAGTTATTACAGTATAAATAAATACATAAACAAATGCCAGGCTTGGTCCTCTAAGTGCTTAGAGGCAGAAGCTGGAAGATCAGAAGTCCAAGGCCAACCTCCAATACATAATGAGTCCCAGGCTAGCCTAAGCTATGGGAGACCCATCTAGAAATATCAAAGGGGGCATACAGCTAAGTGTGGAAACAAGGCTAACCTTGAGACCTTTGTCCCCAAGACTGAAGCACATAAAATAGAACTTTATGGTGTCATTTAAATGTGTCTTCAAGTGATTCACTAAAAAGCCCCAAACTACCATCATTATCAACAGGAATCCCTGTTAGATAACTGTTCTCATTGCTACAACTTCCTGACATGAGGTCTCACATTTTAAACTTTCTGTAAATGCTACACATTGGTCAAATACCAAGCTCTGGTGTTTAAACATATACAGTGACAACCACAATGCTGATTGTGATGAAGTGATGATAAGGAGGAGGAGGCTCTGATGATGCTGATACAGAAGAACAACTACTGAAGCTAACAGTCTACCCAGGCCTGGGAGGTCATGGTGAGAAAGAGAAATGCATGCGTTCTTCTAATATCTACTCAAAAAGTAATACTGCACATATGGTTAAGGAAGAAAAAGAACTGACATAGAATATTACACCTGCCGATGAACTAGGTACTGTGGCTTACGTCTGTTTTCCTAGTACCTAGGAGGTTGGGGCAGAAGGAGTATTAGGAGTTCAAGGCTAGCCTAGGCTCCACAGCAAGCAGCAAGCCAGTCAGGGTTACATAAGCCCTCAAAAAAATAATATGTATATAGATATCTCTATAGATGTATATGTTAAAAGCACAGGTATGTATACACATGCACACATACATACACATATGTGTATATATGTATATATGTGTGTGTATATATATGCATGTATATGTATAATATGTATGTATATGTGGTATGTGCATGTATATATGCAAGTATATGTGTGCATGTGTGTATATGTATAAGTGTGTATATGTATGTGTGTATATTTATATGATGTGCCTGCTAACAAGTCTTCCAAAGAGGAGGAAAATGAGATACATAATAGAAATACAAACAGAACCGCAGTGCTCAGTCTGACCTGTTCCACACATGCAGTTCATAGGAACAGACGGGTACCTAACTATCACTGAGGTCTGTTTGCCAATGGAATTTTATGACAAAGGAAACTTTTATTTTTTTTCTGCTATAAAACTTATGTTCATGCTTTATGTTCTAAACTATTCTGGGCCTGTACACAGAACAAAGACGTAAATAAAAAAGGACAGCATGAAATAAATCCCTTCTCTAGGAGGTACTTACTTAGCAGAGGGCATAAAAGCACACGGGACCCACCCATTCCGTCCAGCTCTGCTCCTGGATTCGGTGCTAAGTACCCTACCTTGCCAATACATTAAGATGAGGCCTCTGGTCCCCAGCATCCAACACTACATGCTGGAACTGTGGCATCTATTGCAGTGAGGGAATAAAAATGGTGGGAGGCCAGGTCTCTCCTTCCAGACTCTCAGTCAAAGCTCTTAGTTGTCACTTTTAAGTGCCCTGGAAAGAATTTTTGGTAAGGTTCCCCCAAGTAAAAATAGTTTCAACTGAGGAAAAAAGTATTATAGAACCAACTCTCCCGGGAGAATCTCTTTCGAAAACCTTCATGCGCTTTTTTTTTTTTTTTTTTTTGCTGGGAAACTCCAAACTTACAACAGAATTTTCACTCAATTTTGAGCAATGTGAAGACATGGTAAACTAGAATCATGTTACTCTCCCTTCACTACTGAGAACTGACTGAAACAAAAACCAAGGTTTCTATACTGTTGGAGGGGAAAGGTCCTGGAGACTCCCATTCATGAGTTCCAAAGCAACTCCTGAGCAGTCCTGTGAGCAGGCAAAGATGAAGACACCCCAAGCGTGAGATGCTCAGGTAACAGCTGCCTGAAAGGTTACAAAGAGCTTCCCTCACCACTGGCTCAGAAGAACGTCACCCTAAAAGGTAGTGTCTCTATATTTTGTTATAGAATTGCCAGCTGTTTGGCTAATGAAGAAAAAAACATGAGTTTTTCAATGTTTCCTGTCTACCTAAGCACACAGCTGGTCACAAGAACACAGGTTCCCTCCCACCTGCAGAGGTGGCAGGACACAGGAGCACAGGTGACCTCCCACTCCTGCACAGGCGACAGGCTAATGCTAAACACCAGGGACACCTGTTGCTGGAAGTCACCTTAACAGTGACACCAGGAGGGCTTGACACCACAATGACAAAAGACACAGAGAGGGGTCTGGAACATTGAAATTTTCCCATGTTTAGACACCATTTGTTCCTCCAAAAAGGACCCAAACCACTTCTAGACCATTTTAACCAGACTACCCCTCTCCATTGGCATGCTATGAATGCAGTTAGAATCACGTGGGTATGCAAAAGAACATTAAAAAGAAAAAGAAGTCATTCATTATTGTAGTGACAAATGGTTCCCTTACTGAATGTTCAAAGTCTTTTATATTTAAAAACACTTTAAACAAAGAATATTTAAAAAAATATCCCCTCTCCTTTCCCATATATTCCCAAATCAAACCCAACCTCTCTCTTTGTGGTACATGGAATCCCGATCTAAGTAATACTAGCCTGTATTACGTGAAGTTACTCCACGAACAACAGAAACTGACTATCTCTGCTGGGTAAGTTGACAGGCAGGTAATAGCATCACGCAAACATACAGTCAGGTACACATTACAGGCCCTTCCACACCATCAACGGAAAATAGCAATTCCACTCTGTAAACGCTCTCAGCAGACTCGCATGCACACAAACAGAGGCTGGAGAGATGGGCAATAGAGGCACTCTCTGCTCTCTCTCAAAGGACCCGAGTTCAGTTCCCAGCACCCATCTCATGTGGCTCACCACTCACTCACCGTAACTCCAGCTCCCCCTTCTGGCCTCTGTGGGCATATAAATACATGTGCATACACAGAGACACAAATATATATAAGTAAAAAAATTTAAAAATAATATAAATGCTGCATTTGGTATATATACACATATAAATACATATGTAAGAAAAGAACCAGTAAGTAATAAATAATAAGTGTATTTTTGGCAACATATTTAGAATTTTTCTGAATCATGTAAAATAAGCAAACTAGTATAAAAGTTATTAATCAACTGAAAGTTTATACAAATATGGAATGATGCTAATATTTGTGAATATTAAAATAAATGTTACTTTAAAATACATCATCACATCTGAAGATGCAAAACTAAGCTGAAGACATAACTATCAGATGCGTTTGGGCTTTATAATCATCACTGTGGAGTTGTTCCACATGTCCCAGGATCTCATCAGCCCACTGAATTGCACCCCAAACAATGGCACCTCTAAATAGTAACCACATTTTCAGCCCTTTGTCAGATGCTTACACCAGAGAAGCTGATTCAGGGCAAAATAAACCGAATTCAGGGCAAAAAATTTCCTAGGACTTCTGACCAAAGCCACATTTTATTATTATTATTATTTTGCACTTAGGCATGTTTTATTCTTAGCAGCTGAACAATATCCAAGATGGTTTCAATGCTATCATTATTTGCAACGCCATGGTTATTTGCAATACTGTGGTTATTTGCAATGCTATCGCTATTGCAATTTTCACATTTTAATTAGCTATTATTCACCATAAAAACCTCAGGCTGGAGAGATGGCTCAGTGATTAAGAGCACTGGCTGCTCTTCCAGAGGTCCTGAGTTCAATTCCCAGCAACCACATGATGGCTCACAAGCATCTATAACAGGATCTGATGCCTTCTTCTGGCACATAGGTATACATGCAGATAGAGGAATCACCTAAGAAGAGGAAGACAGTGATTATAGTTCACACTCCAACCGAAATAGTAGGAAAAGATTCATTATAAGTTAAAGGAGGAGCCAGGTACTGACAGTGCGTGCCTTTAATCCTAGCACTCAGGAGGCAGAGGGAGGTGGATTGCTGAGTTTGAGGTTAGTCTAGTGTACAGAGTAAGTTCTGCAAAAGCCAGGGCTACAGGGAGAAACCCTGTCTCAAAAAAACAAACAAACAAACAAAAACAAAAAAGTTGGTGGGAGAGATAACACAATTCATATTTAAGACATTGATAATTTCCATGGAACTTGGTAAAACAAATCACTGAAGCATGTTTTTGAGGCTCTTTTTCTCTGGGCTGGCCCAAACGGTCATCATAAAAAGCTCACTGTCTTACTCCTAAGCTGTCTATAGGAACCTGAATGTTGTCCTCTGCTGACAAGGATGCACAGAAAAGGAGGGTAGGCATCAAAAGAGTCTCATCTTCATTAACTTCTTATGGAGAGTTTGGCTTCTGAGGGAGTCAGTTACGAGGTAAATTAAAACAATGATTTAATTACAAAACCTGTGACATGTCAAAGAGAGTGATCATAGCTCACACTTAAAAGAGAGAGAACTGGAAAAACCAGACACGCTTGCCGGAGGGTGTGTCCTCGGTGATGGGTGCGTGGTCACTGTCACCTCAGTTAAACTTGCTCATAGCGTTTCTCTTTAGGCTCAGCCAGAAATGTGGATAGAATTATCCTTTTTCAGACTGTGAGCTGGAGAAATTAAGGGATACAAATCTCAGCATGGGTTATGAGAGACCAAAATGAACTCACTTGTCATTTAACAAACATATGTGGACCTCCTAGAACAAACAAAGGCAATAATCAATGCTTGTTTCTTGTTCAAAACTTAAAGAAAAACAACAGCTCTAAAGGCTTGGTAACCAAGGTCAGGGAAGACACACCATTACTGGGCATGGTGACATGGGACTGTAATCCCAGCACCCAGGAAGTGGAGCAGGAGAACAGGGGTTCTGAGGGCAGCCTCAGCTATAACTGAGTTTTGGGCCAGCCAGGACTACTTAGCTATACCTTATCTCAAAACACTAACTTTAAAAGGGGGGGGGGGCATTTAACTTACGGTATATGACAGAGATAAATGCTATAGAATCCTGTGGAAACACACTGGGAGGAAGGAGGCTACAAGGAGAGGAAAGATGAGGCCATCTGTGTCAATAAACTGGACTTTAAGTGCTTGTTTGGATTTACAGATGCTGATAAAACCTAAAAGATACATATAAGCAGAGAAACCATGTAAAGGAAGCCCACCAGTAACATCTGTGGTCAATAAGGGCTGCTACATCTCAAAGTGGCTTTGGCAAAACCGACTTGAGAGTAGTGATTAAAACAAGGTGGAGACAGACAAAGAGATATTCTTGAGGAAATATGTCAAAAGTGAAATTTTAAAGTGAAAGTTACAATACTTGGCAGATATAGGGTATAGGACAATAGAGATGAGAACAGAGACATGGCCTTCTAGTGAGGAAGAAATTCTCCCTAAAGCTTAACTATGTCTGCAACTAACTCACTATAAGGGCTTATTTGTGACCAAATTGAGAGCCGATTTCCAAATAGGAAAGAGTGGAAAAAAAAAAAAAAAAAACCTTCTATATAATCTAGTCATGAACTCAAAAGAAACTCCAGAACTAAAAGGTGAGATGGATCACCAGGGGAAGGTGTCTGTCACCAGCCTGATGACCTGTGTTTGAGCTCCAGGATCCACCGAGTGGAAAACTGACTCCTACAAGTTGTCCTTACTTCTATGTCAGTGACACACAATGCGTGCGCACACGAACAAATGTACTTTTCAAGAAGAGAAAGGAAATGACACGATCTGCAGAAAAATGGGTACAACTGGAAAGTATCATAGTAAACAGATTAAGTCAACCTCAAGAAGGCAAACACCATGATTCCTGCCGTTTGTGAATCCTTGGTTATATATAACGCCATGGATGCACATATCACATGCAAATGGAAGCCAAACTGTCTAGGGGGCTGGGGTGGGGGCAGGAATGTGAGGGGTGCGGAGGAGAACAGGATCCGAGGGCATTATACACACTTAAGGAAGCATCTGTATGGTACGCAGCACTGCACAGTGAGTAGACACCAAGAAAACAGTTATATTTTCTTTACTCTTTTTTTTTTTTTTTAAGCTTAAATGAATTAGTGTGAATGAGTCTGGAAGTCATCCAAGAGTCTATGGAAACACGAACCCGAGTGTCACCTGACAGTGACTCTCCTTTTCACCTCCAGGCATTAAGCCACTGACTAGAAGAGTAAGTTACACTCAAGTAGGAGGTCCAAAATCCGAAAAAAGGAAGACAGGAGACACATAACTACTTAGGTTGCATCGTCCTTGCAGGTTCACCCCCAGACAGTCTCGGAAAGAAACCGAGTGATTATTCAGGTTCTCAGGAAGACAGAGGATCAGAATGGCCAGCGCCAGAAGCAGCTGAAACATCTATTCACTGAACACTCATGCAAACAAAGCCTGGGCGGGGGCTGTGCACCCAGCATTGTGCCGGGCACAAAGAGGCAGGTTAGAGAGGATGGAAGGAAAGCAAACAAGTAAATAAACCATGACTTGTAACTCAGTAACAAGCTAAGGATGAGAGGGCCGCCTAGCACAAAGCGGAGGTGAGCAATGTCTTCTGGGAAAGCGGTCTTCAAGCCAAGTCTAAGAGGAAGAGTTCATACACAGGAGATGGTGAGGTTAGCAAAAAAGGAAAAGTCAAAGTAGAGGGAACAGCTTGTGCAAAGTCATGGGAAAACGAGACTACATGTATTCAGGAAGCTGCTCTTATTATGGGATGCATGGGGTAGTAAAAGAAAACCAGGGGCTGGGCAAATGGGGCCTCTGTGTGCCACAAAGAGAGACACTGACTTTAGAAATGATAAACCAGCGAAGTACATCCCGCACGGCAGAAGCGTGAGGCGATTGGCAGGAATGTGGAGCAGCGGCACACGGTCTGTGGGCCGGACTGGAAGAGGAGTCGATAGGATCTGGTGACTGCTTACTCACAGGAGGGAACAAATGAAGGGTGTAGGAAGGGACCTGGGTCTAGGAAACCCACACACCTGACGGTGTTATCTGCAGAACAGCAACTTCATATAGAAGGACAGAGTGAAAGGAATGAGGAACCAGGCTGGGCAAATGGTCAAGACGTTACTTGGGGTAATGTGATGCCTATAGGCCTGTCCTACATTCAGACCATGTGAGAAATGGAGGGTCTGCTCCCAGGGAAAAGCCATGCGCTACAGAGAAGAGACTGAGTCAGTGCCGTGATTGATACAATGTGGGTCTGAGGTCTTCTTAAAAGGCCTCACGAAAAGGCCTACATGAAATGAGATAAGGTCTGAGTAAAGAATTCCAGAAACGTCTGTCTCAATGTGTCTGTGCTTGGTTAATGCCCAAATCCATTAACTCACACACACACACACACACACACACACACACACACACACACGTCTCCCTTCAACTACCCACTGCAGCAGTACCTGGGGTGGAGTTTCATTCCCCTCACTCTTAGATACCCGTTCTCTCCAAGGAGCTTCTGAAATAACATCTAAGCGGAGATGGATAAGCAGGGTAGATGGGAACCAGCAACAGAAGCTCCGAGAGAGCCAAAGGAAGAGAACGATGCTGCCTTTGAACAGAGGATAGTTACATCATATGTAAGTTCAGCTGACAGATCTGGAAAGGGCTGGCAACTCTAGATGATGGAAATTTGATGGAGAGCAAGAACTTAAGGAGACTATAGTGAAACAGACTAAGGTGAAAGCGCCAAGCCGAACCTTTGGCTTGCAGCTGAGAACGGAGCAGGTACCAAAGAGACAGGAGCTGAGCTAGCAGACCTTGTGGCGTGACTAATTAGGAAGAAGTAAGGTCAAGGAGACAAGTCTGGGCTCCTTAAGAAGCTGGGAGCATGGAAGGAATAACACACGAAGGTGAAGAAAAGAAAGTCCATTCCAGAAGAGCAAAGTGCCACCCCAGGAGACATCAGGAGCTTTCTGTACACTCAGACTTAGTCACATGAAAGAGAAGAAGCATTTTAAACCAACTCTGATTACAACTGACAGACACTCAAATGTTTTAATTAGATTCAAATATTATTCATTTTGATTATCAAGAACTCTCTTGTCCATGCCTGAAAACCAGAAGGCAATTCTTAAGTCACAGAACTGCAGTCATGTCAATCGTCAGAGGATGAGGAAATGAATGGATACTCTGATGTTTTGTGGTAAAGATATACATAGTTACAAGTCTCCGCTGGAAGGGAGTGAAGTCAATACTTACACACAGCTCAGCAGCCCCTTCAAGGGAAGACTGAAGAGATCAGAAAGTCTCGGAAGTGGGAAGAGAGCCGTGGTAGGATAGAGATATATAAACATTCTAGGTACAAATGCCTATGAGAAAGAAGAGTGATTCAAAGCCATCATAGATGGTGCCCATTTTATCAGAGCAGCAAATGACCTCAGGGCAGCATTATCCTCATAGAACACATGAAATGAACCAAATGTGTGCAAAGAAGAAAGCTGCACGTCTGTGCCTTAGTAGGCCACAGAAACAGGAGGCCAAACAGAAGTTCTAACTCCAGCAGTACCCATCTTCCAAGCTACTTTATCACAAAGGCAATAATATCTGACTGGAAATCCTTTCGTGTATTTATTAATCCTCTTTAAATGAAAAAAAAAACCCATGTCTTCATCTTATTTGGATAATTGAGCAATTGTCAAATGAAATTTACTATAGATGAGAAGCAAAGGAATGTGTCCGCCATCATCTCTCTCAGGCCATTCCCATGTGACCTTCTGTTGTTTGTTTGTTCTACTTGGGTTTGTTTCTTTTTGTTTTATCTTATTTTATTGTTCTCTCTCTCTGTGTCTCTCTGTCTCTCTCTCTCTCTGTGTGTCTCTCTCTCTGTCTCTCTCTTTCTCTCTCTCTCTCCCCTTCTCTTTCTTTTAAAGATGCCTACTTGTATCCTAACGAGAGAGACCAAGAAAGCATGCAGATTTGGGAGGGTATTATCTGGCAGGACCTGGGGAAGGGGAGCTATAATTAGAATGCATTGTATGAGGGAAAAAATTCTGGTTTTTAATTTAAAATAAATAAATAAAAATTTAAGTCTTCAAAAATAATCACTTTAATTCATCATCAATTCATCAGTTAATTTTTTTTTAAAGAAAGATCCTATGGTGACAGTGTGAGAGGCAAATAAGGAAAAGACTAAGTAGACTGAGGAATAATGACTCCCACTGTCCCTTGCAACAGAGATACCTATATGGTGTGGGTTTGGGGCCTGCAGAGATGCTCTCTGGAACCACCTCACGCTCCTCTCCTTTCCAGCCTCAACTGGCAAGCCTAACTGCTGAATCTGACAGCAAGGGTTGGAACTCTCCAGTTAGGTGCACAAAGCTTGGGAAATTAGGTCACAGGGTTGCCACGGGGAGTCAGACCATCTGTCTGGCAACTTTGTAGGACTTCCGCTTCCCTGAGATACTGTGTTCAATGCCTAGTGGGCAAGATAAGAGAAAGGTTAGCTGAGCTTTCTGTCAGAGAGACAAAATTACACACACCACACACACACACACACACACACACACACACACAACCTCAGGTACCTCCATCCAGCCATGGACAACATACCAGTCAATAAGTCAATAATCGCTCATTTAGAATCTTCTCTGGGCACAGAAGTGGGGTGGGTTTGTTTTTTTTTTTTTAAGTTCCTTGGAGAAGATAATGCAATCCATACTTACAGATAAGAGATAAAAAGAATGGTCGATCCTACTCCCAAACAATTAAGCTTTCTGCAATGCAAATAAAAATGCTTTCGAAACAGATAGTTATGAATCTTTCATTCATTGCAGCTAACTAGAAACACGCATGAGCCAAAGGCACTGTGAGGGTCGGTTCAATGGTTTGTAATCTGAGAGGTGTGTCAGAAAGGTTTGACTCCAGGGAAGGGGGAGGCAGCCACCGCTTTCGTCTTTCTTGCAAAAGGGATTTTACAAGTTTGTAATTCATGCGGCCATGTTAAAGTTAACTCCCATGCAAATTTCAAGATAATCTATTTTTCCCCATCCCCAAAAGTTTTACACTTTTCCAAACAGCCTGAAATCTCTGGCATGGCTTCGCTTTAGGAATAAAGGCTCCTTTGTTTCCAAGTTCTCCAGGAGAAATCTGAATGCTGTATATAAAAGCGACACCAGAACACTTGCCTCCTCTGTTGGTAAACTGGCTTAACAGTTGAAAGTCTTAGGAGCTGGCGCTTATAAGAATATTGATACGCAGACATTTTCCCTGAAGATCTTCAACAGGAAGTACTCCCTGTGAGGTTACTGGAAATCTGCGCATCATCTGAAAAGGACTGTACAGTATCAGTACACCTAGCAAAATCAAAAATCAAACACTAGTATTTAGATATTTGGCAGGAAAAAAATGTGGATACCAATTAAGGAGAAAAAGGGAGAAGAGGAAAAGGTTATGCTTTATTTTCCGTAATTTTGAGCATTTACCTGGATAGTAATCCTAAAAAAAGAAAAAACTTTTTTAAAAACCTTTACTCAAAGGCTGTCTCTCTCTCTCTGTATACCAGGTTCACTTCACTTCAGACTCACAGCTATCCTTCTGTCTCAACTTCCCAAATACTGAGACTGTAGATATTCACCATCATACCTACATGGTTTCCACGCTTCCTTCAAGATACAGCTCGAGCCAGACATGGCGGTACATACTCATAATCTGAGCACTGGAAAGGTGGAGCTAGGAGAATGAAGACTTCAAAGTCATCCTCCACCTCCACCACAGGAGAGCTTGCCTCAAAACACAAGGCAGAAGCCTAAGTTTCTGCCAGTGCACATTAAGTAACACGGGACAAAAACCTTGTCCATGTTCTCCGTCACAGACCCTGACCATTTAGTGCATCTATGTAATTATTTAAGGTTTTCATATTGATGCATGAATCTCATTAACCAAAACAAAGCTATCTTCTATTAAATAAAACTGTATGAGTGAACCATAAGATCGAGAAATTACATTGTCTGAACTAAACCAATAAACCTACCAATAACCAAGCTAATCTTTAATCCAACATATACCATGCAAGCACTTCACAGAAAATATTGCTAGAGAGGTGTGACACACATCAGACAAGAACAACGCCCCGACAACAGACAAAACAGCCCACCGAAAAAGGAGCGCTCCACGTGCAGTTTACGAAATTCAGTCTGAGTGTGAGAACTGGACTGCTCTTGTTATTGTCACAGCCATCACTCTGCAGTGTACTAAGTCAGTCGTTCTTCCTATTTAAAACATACACAGAGATACATATACACACACATACACATATGCATACACATGTGTACATGTACACATATGCACACACATGTACACACACACAAGTGCGCACACACATACACATGTACACACATACACCTGCACACACACGCACATACATACACATTCCTAGTTCTCCTCTACAATTCTGCTTTTTAAACTGTTGTTTGGGCAGTGACATGGCTCACTGAGTAAAGCCACTGCTGCCATGCCTGACAACCTCACTCCCATCCCTAGAGCCCACAGAATAGAAGGAAAGAATTGACTCCTACAAGTTGTCCTCTGATCTCCACACAGGGGCAATAGTATACCTGCATGCACACACAAAATAAATAAACAAAAATAAATACATGTAAAAAATTCATCCGTACCACAAGGTTATCCAATGGGGATACCAGTTGAAAACAAACACTGTAGCAGGCCAGGTGTGGTAGAGCACAGCTTACCACCTTTATTACCAGCATTCCATAGCAGAGGTAGGTGACTCTCCAGATCTCTGTGAATTCAAGGTCAACCTGGTCTACATATCAAGTCTTAGGCCAGCCAGACCCTGCCTCAAAAAAACAAGCAAACAAAACAACAACCACCACAACCACAACAAAACAACTAATGAAATTCTGTCTTCTGAACATTACTGGATATCATAGTCATGAACTTAAAAATCTGTACAAGACTAGCATAAGATCCAGCCAGCCAAATACCCAGCATAGACGGGAAGGTGTGCTCCAGGCTTCAAGCCTTACTGAGGACGTTAGCTGAAAGCAGCTGGGAGAGAGAAAAGTCTTTTTTAGTGTGTGGCCACTGGTAGGTTTCCCATAATCTAGTGGCTAATCCCTAACTCAGACACATATGGGAAACACTAACTAGCCTTAGTGGGTTGGGTTTTTTTTAAAGGTAAAGAGGGGACATAAAGTCGGGAGGAGGCAACAACTTCTTAAGAGAAGCTGGAAGGGAAAAATGGGTAGGTAAGACCAAGGTTTCTCTGCATACATTTTTGAAACTCTCACAATAAAAGAAAAATTAATACTAAAAAAAACTTAGCAGGAGTATTTAGAAAGTTAGATGGTGCTGAAAGGGTCGCAGCTAAACGCCTTTAAAATTATGTCCCAGCTGAAGTCATCATGCGGGTCTCAAAAGTTAGACTGTGTTCTCAAGCCTCTGGAGAAACCTAGACTCTCCTGTCCATTGAATGGGGTGGAAGGAGCTACAGCCTTGGATTAGCTAACCTGAAAAACTTCACCCCAGATTCACATCCACAGGCTCAGGGACTCACACAAAGCAAGACCCAGGGAAAAGGAGAACCCATTACTTCTAAACCCCCAGATGCAATCAGTGTCCGCACTGACTCATAAAGGCAAGGTTATTTTTCAGAAATAGCAAGATGTTAAGTTTTCCAAGGACAGCTGTACCCATGCTTGGACCTCAAAGCCATGTTATTTTGTCTTTATTTACTAAATAAATATTTAATATAGTCTTATATCAAATAGTGTACCGTTTCTTACAACCTATAATCAAAGTGCCCAGACAGAGCAAGGACAGCAAGTTAGGCTAAACATGGCTTTGGGCTCTTCTACCTCCATCTACCAGATTCTACACAAAGCTTTTACCCAATCATTCCCACTTGATTTCAGAATCTTATTTAAACTTTTATATTTCAACATAGCAATAGCTTGATTATATCAATGATCCTGAAGACCACAAAATATAACTGATATCCATTGGATTAAATCACTCCATATCTTTAGGTCTTCTACCCTTTGGTCCAATGAGAGCTGACAAAATCAGGTTTCGACTGTTCCATTAACTGTCTGGCTGAGAGAGAAAATAGAACTAACCACAGATAAGAGATACAGGGGTAGGGGACAAGTCCTGGAGGTAAGATAGATTGCCACTCTTGTTTGAAAAGCTTTTCTAATATCGTGGAGTATCTATCCTCTGATTAAATAATCCCACTTGAGATATATCTCAATTTAAATTTTAATTTTCCTTACAGTGGTAAAGGACAGCTATAAAAATCACATACACGGCATGGTAGTACAAGCCTTGAATCTCAGCATCGTAAAGGCAGAGATGAGTAGATCTCTGTGAGTCCAGGCCAGCCTGGTTTATATAAGTTCCAGGCCAACCAAGGCTTATGTAGTGAGATCCTTTCTTGAATATACAAAAATCCATTCTGGTTAAAGTACCACTAACATATTTAGGCTAGACAGAATTTAACTTATTATTATGAGACTTTGCTGTTTTCAAAATAACCTTCTTCCCACCCAAATAAGATGGTAGGAAATGAAAGCTTCAATCACTCCTTTGTTTCAAGCCTTCTTAGCTGCCTAAACATGACCTTGTCTGTCACAACCACCATGAATGTCTCCTTTATTCAGATGGCCCTCTTCATGACCAAGGTCTCTCCAGGCATGAGAAAGAGGTGAGCACTAGTAGACAAAGATATCAAAGTTAAGAAAGTTACACTTTTGACCTCAGTCAGCTGAGGGCTGAGGAAGCTGCCAGAGGTGGGGACTGATGTCCGGGGAAAGTATGGAGCAGGAAACCACAGGGTCAGCTATCAGCTACAGGATTTTCATAGAACCACTTTCTTTGCAAGACCAGGGACACAGCAAGGCTCAAGATAAAGATGAACGATGAAAAGTGCACAGACATTGGAGCAAATGGCACTGCAACTTTAAACTTTATCTGGGGAAGAAATGGGAAAAATTAAAGAACCATAAAAAGAAACATGATGTTCCAACCCACCCAGTAATTTTCCAAAGACAGCAAATACACCTAATGTACCAAAAAAATAATAAATTCAATGATTGCTAAACTTCGGTAAAGTTACTTGTCTATTTTATCTCGTTTTCTGTATGTATTTATTTATTTCATGTATGTGTTTCTGTGCTTGTGTACATGTATGTGACACAACATACATGGGGAGGTCAGAGGACACCTTGGGAGAGTCAGTTCTCTCCTTCTCCAAGGTGAGTCCCAGGGGTTGGACGCAGGTCATCCATCAGCCTTGGCAACTAGAACCTTTACCTGCTGAGTCATCTCGCCAGCCCTTGTCTATTATTCTTTAAAACTGTTTGCTCAGGGTTGGCTTCGCACTCTATTCATTTAAAAGTAGAAGTGACAGTAATTTCGGTAAATCCATGGGTTAACGCACATAGAAATCTGCCGAGAGTCATTTTGCACACCGAGTAAAAGCAATCCGATCCAGGTTCTCAGTCATATGCAGCAGCCCTAGAGCTTTACATGAGTGAGTATCGTGTGAATAATGTGACAAGAACTGGCCCAATAGCCAGATTTTTGTCACAGAAAGAATTCTATTGCTTTTCAATTATTCAGGATCTAGCAAGCCTCCACAGAAGAGCTAAATGAAAGAATGACCAACACAGTGTTCCCTCTTGACTACAAAGATCTTGGTGGGTAAAATGTGTTCGTGAGTGTGTGTGTATGTGTGTGTGAAAATGTGTATGAGTCTGTGTGTGAATATGTATGTAAGTGTATGTGAGCATGTATGAGTATGTATGTGAATGTGTGTAGATGTGTGTGAGTGTGTGTATGTTTGTATATTTGTGTATATAGTCTGCCATAATGATGTTTGTAAAACACTCGGGAACAGGGCTGGTGATTCCTCACATGTGAGCACACACAGCTAAGCACAATGTTACTGGGGACAGAACAGTGCATAGTGATACAGTAGGGAACTTAACCTTGCACATAGGACTGAACTCAAGTGCAGTCCACATGGGCGGTCAGAAGCCACTGACTGAATTTCAAGGCCTCTAAGCCCTTCCTCCAGCCTCCAAAGAAAACAAAGAAGATTTTAAATGTGACAGATTTCAAATGTGACAGACCTTTGCTCACAGTACAGGTAAGTGTTCTCTCAGGCATCACAAGTATATTTTCCTTTAAATTTTAAAAGTCAAGCCTGATAGTAGTGGTGCATGCCTTTCATCCCAGCACTTGGAAGGCAGAAGCAGGTGAATCTCTAAGGTTCAGGCCAGCATGGTCCAGCCTACAGAGCAAGTTCCAAGACAGTCAGGACTACAGAAATAAACTCTGTCTTGAAACAAAAAGCCAAGTGAGATGGCATCCAAGTGAGATGGCATGGTGGATCAAGGCTCTTGGTGCAGCCTGATGACATGAGTTCAATCCCTGGACCGTATGTGGTAGGGGAGAAACAACTCCAGAAAAGTCGTCCTCTGATCTACACACACACACACACACACACACTCACACACCAGAAAAGTCGTCTTCTGATCTACACACACACACACACACACACACACACACACACAAGAAAAGTCGCCCTCTGATCTACACACACACACACACACACACACACGTTATTGAAAACATTAAAGTGAGGCACATAACATCCGTCTAACTCGTCGGCACCCATGAACGACAGGAACATTATAGAGAACTAGAATAGCTTATATTAAAAGTAGCTGGGTAAAGGTGGTGGTGCACGCCTTTAACTCCAGCACTGAGGAGGCAGGAGGAGGATCTCTGAGTTCTGACTTCATGTCCAGTCTGGTCTACATAGCTTGTTCCAAGACCGTCAGGACTAAACAAAGAAACCCTTACTTAAAAAACAAAAGCAAAGAAACACACACACACACACACACACACACACACGCACGCACACAGTACTTTCAAAGAGACAGACAGACTCACAATCATTTCCCCTCACAGGCTTATTCTTTCACCTAAACTGTTTTCACCTTCTTAATCTCTAAAGAAAATACTATAAACAATTACAATGTTACAAAATATAAATACTATAGCAATCCAGAAAGAATACAGTGTTTAATGACTGCAATTGTATCCCGACACTGGAAACATTGTGTTGTTCCATTAGACCCAAAGATGACCAAGAATGTCCACATATTTTGAGATTAAAGACTAGCCTAAGTGATATTCTAACGGTATGTATAACATTTTCAAACTAAAACTAAATACAAACAGCCTTCTGTAAGAGACTTTAAAATGCTTTTCTTTCTCTTTGAAGTATAAACTTCTGTTGATCATTAGTTTTTTTTCATTAAGCTATTTTTTCTTCTCTTTTATTAAAAACATAATTTTCACCAACCAAAATCTGACCTCTTACCAGATGCATAATTCATTTGACAAATACTCTTTGTATATTCTTAGGTATAACTGTCAGATTCTGTGACAAAATGTTCATGATTCAAAACTCTGGGCAGGCTGGAGCAGGCCCAAATGCTCTTTGTCCCCCATTATAACCTTAAGCCAGTCTGCTGTTAATTGTAAGGATGGTTTGACATGAAACCCCAACTTCACTCTCATAAGTACCGTACAGTCCCTGAGGATGATGGGACTGATGGAGCACTCATCTGTACAGGAAGGGCAAGCTTCAGAAAGCCCTGTGATTAACACAGGAGACACAGAACATTCTTCAACAGCTTTGATGGTCCCATTCTTCCCTGCTACAGTGTAATGAATAGTTTCATACAGCTGCATATAAAAAATGGAACATAACTGGCTGTCTAGTCTCTGTCAGCTCGGGGTTCGTGAGAATGTCCACAGTTCCCACCACACCCCCATCACTCTGATCAACTCAAATTTATCTCCCTCTTTACCTGGGATGACCTGGATTCCTACCCAGGATACTCACTCTTGAACTCCAGACATCACGCAATGAACCATTTCTGATGTCCTTGGCCACAGGAAGCCTCTCCTTTTTTACTATGCACTAGAAAGAATACACACTTGTGTACACACCACACACACACACACAAATACACACGCTTTCTTTTCTACTTACCATCCTCCACAACAATTGCCCTGAGTAAGTACTACTGTAGTCCACACTCTGAGTGTGCGCCGCACATGACATCATGTGCCTAGTTAGATACACAGCTGAGACTCAGATCCTTGACTTCGAGAAATTCAGATTCAAAGACAGCCAGAAAGAAACAGCATCCACACCTAGCTAGTTCTCCCATTCTGTGTTTTGTTTTTCCTAATTGCTCAGTTTCCTCTTTAGGAGAACCTAATTCTTTATAAACACATTCCCACATTCCAGTTCCTCACACATCTCTGTCAGTGGGATGTAGATCAGAAAACAAGAAGGAAACTGAAAATACTCTCCTGGATCTTAAATATGCCATCTAATGAGTCATCTTTATGTAGCAGGCAAAGGCACTTCCTGGCAAGTCTGATGCCCCTTATTCAATCTCCAGAAGTCACATGGTGAGAAGAGAAAACTGGCTTTGACTTTCACACGTACGCCATATACATGCATGTGTTCCATTCCCACGTACACAAGCAAATGCATTCAACGTTAAAAGGATACAAATATATAAAAATAGGTACACATTTTTAAAATAGGACACTAAGTCATGACATTGAAAGATGTATTTTATCAACACTTAAAACACAGGCTCAGAGGTCTCCGTCAGTAAAGCCCTTGCCTTGAAATCATGAGGACCCAAGTCTAGTCTCCAGGGCACAGAATACAAAGGAAAACAGAAAGTCAGGCCCATGAGTATGCACTTGTATTCCCAGCACTGGGGAGGCAAGGACAGGAAGATCCAAGGAGACCTTGGAGATTCACAGCTAGCCAGCCCAGTCTGACTGGTGGGCTCTAGGCCAATGAAAGACCCTGTCTCAATGGGGATGGGTAAGGCTTCTGAATATAAGGGCTTACGTCATGCTCTGGCCTCCACACGCAAGCACATACACATGCATGCGTGCATCTGATGACACAAGTACCTACACACATGAACACATACACACAAACACATTTATAACATCTTAAGCATCTAGCTGGGTGTGGTAGCACACACTTGCACCCCTAGCACTTTGGAGGCTGCAACAGGAGGATCACCATGAGTTTTAATTCACCTCCCACTACCATAGTGGCTTGGTCTGATGCTGCTTATATGCTAATGCTAAATACTGGCTTCTCAGGATGTGGTTGCCCCCCCTGAGCAGATATTCAAGTATACCAAGTGATGCTATGTAAACCTTGTTCCCTAGTTTAACTGGCTAATAGAAAGCTAGAGCCCATGACTGGACAGTACAGTGGAGGGAGAAAGGTGGGACTTGAAGAGCCTGTGAGGGGTTTGCAGGTAGAGGGAGAGGAGGAGAAAGAAGACAGAGGTGGAGAAGGCCACCGTCAGAGGAAATGGACTCTGAGCACTTGGCCAGGAGAAACAGCAAGTAACAAGGGACTTCATGGCTGAAGGGTAAATCAGTATAGCTCTAAAGAATTGGAGCTTATACTAACTAGGCTAACCAGTTAGAGCTAATTGATCTAGGCTTATGGTTTGTAAATAAAATACCTGGATTGTGTGTCTTTTACATGGGCTAGTTAGGATTATGGGTTCTTCCCACATACTCTATAGTGAGTTCTGGCCAGCATAAATGGCATAGTGAGACCTTGACTTACAAACAAATCAGAAAGGCAATCAAACATCTCCTCTGGCAAGAGAATAAAAACATTAGACAATCTAGAAGAAAATATCTGAACGGGTACTTATTTTTACACAACTCCTAAGGGCTGGAGACTAAATCAACAAATGCTGGGCAGGTATAAGGCTTGAGGTTCACTCTCCAGCACTGAAAAACAAAAACGTCTTTAATTTTTTAGACCATTTAAACCTCTAAGAACTCCAAACAATATTTTTTAAGAACTAGACAAAAGGGAAGGGGGTGTCTCAGCAACTAAGAATGAGTGCTGCCTTTACAGAGAATCTGAGTTCAATTCCTAGCACCAACATCAAGTAGCAGGCAACCACACATAACTCAGCTCCAAGGGATGGATGCCTCTGGTTTCCATGGGCACCTGCACTTACACTTATGCATATACCCACATACAGACACACAGAGAGATTACTTAATTTAAATAATAAAAATACTAAAGTTTCGAAATAAAAAGTAAGCATAATGAGAATAATAGGTAAGATAGGGAACTCTAATATGTCAAAGTCGTTTGATATCATATTTCCAATATAGGCATGTCAAAGCCACAAAACTTCTTAAGACCAAGGCTTAATCTTAATACGTACATGAAAATAAACTCTAAGGTCAAGGGATTCCAAGAGGGAAAACAGACTGTGACTTAAGAATGTAACTAGCAGTGTGTGCAACCAACTCATGAAAGTTGGCTAGCTAGCTGTGCACAAGGGAAAAGAGTAAACCTAAAAGCAAAAGGCCCTGCATATAGGTACCGGACTCCAGACGGCAAAGTGGTTGTTCATGCTATCAAGACTTATTGATGCCAATACTGCTAAACTTGTTATATGGAAAGGAACAATTAAGCAAACAGCGGAATGGAACCAGGTTTCTCTTCATTGCTATAGGAAGTTTCCAGATGAAAGGGGGAGAAACCAGACTGATAAGGACCACAATCAGCATTATACCAGTATGGATTCATATTTACTTTAGTATAGATATACACACATGCAGAAGTATATATGTATATATGCATACATACATAGACTGTGTCTATCTAAAACCCCTATACATACATTTATTTGCTTATTTTTCACAGGAGAGCCTGGAATTAATGGCATTCTGTTAACATATACACAGTGTGGACAGACCTTGGTTTCTTGCAAAGTATAGTGACTTCACCTTGAACTCAAGGTATACTATAGTATACATTGAACTTACAATTTTCAAACATCTACATCCAGAACATTGTGATTGCACGCATACGCCATCACTCCTGGGTCAGACCTGGCTTTCCAATAAAGTTCCAAACAATAGGAGCCCAATCTCTAGATGAAATGGCTAATTCTAAACAGGAGCTATACAAGAAGAGCCTAGAACATCTTATAGAGGCATGCTTTAAAACAAACAAACAAGCAAACAACAAAACACTGATGGATGGGAATTTATCAAAGGGATGCAAGAATCAAGCTGTAAGGATTTGAGCTTCAAGGGGGGCAGATTATAGGCCAAAAAATACAGTAAAGTACTCAGGAGTTGAGATTTATACACAAATGACCAAATACTTAAATCAAGGAAAAGAGGGAAATCTCCCATGAGTCCAATAACCCTGCTGTTGGTGTGTTCTGAGACCACAATGGCAAGTTTCCTTTCTTCCTGGCATGGTCTGTCTTGGCTAGTTTTCTATTCAAATGATAAATGACATATAGCTGTAGAGAGATACTGCACCCTCAGGGATAGGGAGGGCTCACAAGTTTCCTTAAACCCAGGCTGTGCTGGGAGACTCCTTCCCAAGAGCAGGGAATGGAAAAGAAAGGACCAGGAACTTAGCAGTAGAAAAAAATCTGACAGACCCTATCTCAGCCAGTGATCAAGATGAGTCTGATAACCCTGCCGATGGTGTGACGGTGACCTGTGATGGATAAGGCACTTTGCCCTGGTTGTCTTTCAATCCAAAACCCACAATGGCTGAGCTTCCTTGTTTGGTGACAGGGTCTGTCCAGGGTAGTTTATATTCAACTAGTCACAAGTTAAAACCATCAGAGAGGAGGGAACCTCAATTGAAAAATCTACCTCCATAAGATAGGGATGTAGGCAAGCCTGTGTGGTATTTTCTTAATTAGTGATTGATCTGGGAGGGCTCATTCCATTGTGGGCAGGGCTACCCTTGGGCTGGTGGTTCTGGCTTCTTTAAAACCAGGAGGCTGAGCAAGCCATGGAGGACAAGCCAGTAAGCAGCACTCCTCCATGGTCTCTGCATCAGCTCCTGCATCAAGGTTCCTGGTCTGTTTTGAGTTCCTCCCTTGACTTCCTTAAATGATGCGGAAGCAAGAGTCAAATAAACCCTTTTCTCCTCAGTGTGCTTTTGGTCATGGTATTTTATCATAACAATAGTACCCTGACCAAGACAGGGCCTCACTATGAAGCCAGGTTGGCCTCGAACTTGCCATCTTTCTGGCCTGAGCTTCCCTAGTGCCGGGATCAAAGACCTGATTAACTGCAGCCTAACCCTGGGACAAGCAAAAGACAAATTCAACATGGAAAAGCATGCTTTGAACTACATGGCCACGATTCCTCAAAATAGCCAAAGCTGTCAAGAAAAGAAAAAAAGAAAGGAAAAGAAAGGAAAGGGAAAAAAGAAAGAGAAAAGAAAAGAAAACCTGAAGAAGAAAGGATCCGAGCCAATTGGAGCTGAAGAAACCGCAACAGTTAAATGTAACCAGTGTGCAGAGATAGAAAGCAGGCATTAGATTAAAACTAAGGCAGGCCTGGGGTGTGGCTCAAGGGTAGAGCTTGCCATTCGAGGCAGACGGGCTGGCTAGCAAGTCCCTGGTACTCACCCTCTGCATCCCGGCACTGGGACTGCAGGAGCATGCCAGCTTTTGATGTGGGTACTTGGGTGCCTAGATTGGCAAGCACGTTATCCACATAGTCATCTCCTGAGGCCTTAGGGTCTGTTTTAAAATCCCACATAGGAATGTATCTGAGAAAGCCTGCAGATGCTACAGCGTGGACCTAAAGAAGCCCCACGTTCTTATAAATACTCAGTTCACACTGTTTGCAAGGACTCCACTACAATGTTTCTTAAGAAAAATATTTTCAGACCCCACAGCTGCAAACAATTTGGTGGGGCAATTCCCAGCAGGGATGTACTGTATAGCACTTTGGCCAAAGTTCCATCCCTTCCTCTCTGATACCCCTGCAGATGTTTGAAAGTTTATAAGCTATACTCTAGTTGTTTTGCACTGAGACAAAACGACCAAATATGTCTAATACAACTCGGAAAAGCCAACCTAAAATTTACACAAAGTTAGTGCTAAAACGTATCCAATCAAACTTAAGGAGCTAAGAGCTTTGACTCTGGGATTTCCACTTTCTTATCCAAACCTGGCTCAGATGAACTTAAGTTTTAAGATAAAAACAAGTGACTGAAGAGGAGCTTCAGAAGAAAAAAAAGGAGCAGATGGAAAGATGTGAACGCAGAGAGCAGAGCCTGTGTCACAGAGCTACAAAGAAGCCCAGGTTGAAAAGAACCAGAGTAGATTGAATCCCGATAACGCTGGATGTGCGCACAAAATGAACTCTTTGCCTTTGATCACAAACAAGCAAAGTGTTCAAATTGAACACCAGTTTCTTATTAGGGAATTTGTAAAAAAAAAAAAATTCATCCTAAGTAGAAGTTCACTTAAGGCATTTCTCACTGTTAATAAAAGGCTAACTTGTCAGTTAGAATGATACTCAGTGACACTGACAAGTGAAAGAAAGTTACAAAGTAGACATCCCAAATCCGGTGAGCAACACTTGGCTGGGAATAGTGGGATTTAAAAAGATACTTTCTCCCCCCACCCTTTTTTTCCCTGCTATGAAGGAAGTGAATTACTTGTGGAATTTTACAAACTCTTCCTCTACTATGGTGCAGGAAAGGCTTTCTACCCACGTAAGCTTACTAGCTGTGGTACACTGTACCCAACCATCTATGTGACGAGCCTTTAACTTTCAGGTGGTGCGAGCTCATCAGCCACAGATTTTCCACACCAGCAAACTAAAAACTACAGCAGCATGCCCCAAACCTCCAATCCCCAATCTTAAAAACAAAACAAACAAACAAAGAGGTAAATCTTTACTAGGTGAGGCGAGGTATCACTGACTTTAATTTCAATAGACTTACTGCCCAAGATCTACAATTCTACACAATGGGCACAGGCGTTCCAAAACCCAGGGAGCCTTAGAATGGCATCCTTTCAGGGGAGAGAAATTAGAAACAGCCCACAACACAGACACTTTGAGGATTTTTTTTTTTTAGCA
This sequence comes from Mastomys natalensis, assembly GCA_021653895.1. NCBI lineage: Eukaryota > Metazoa > Chordata > Mammalia > Rodentia > Muridae > Mastomys > Mastomys natalensis. The sequence goes on from JAJTUV010002744.1 coordinate 87,497, forward strand.
TAAAAAAGCCTTCCAGGAATCCTAATTCCACCTCCTCCCCAAAGTGACAAAACCAAATAAAACTTCAAAGTACTCACACGTGTCTGAACCGAGTTGTATCTGAACTATCTTATTCGCTATTTTGTCTCTTTCTCTTACTGTCTGAGGCAAGAAGTGAAACCTTTAGAAGAGAAGCAGCCATGCATTCGCTGAAACATTGGCTCAGGAAAACCTCCTCCCTTCTAATGCCTCGCTGCTCCAAATGTCTATGGATTTTAAGCCCAAACCCTAGGGCGTCCTGCCCCGGCGAGATGCCAGCAGCACTTGGGGGGGATACAGGAGGAGGATTTGAACAGCATGGCTCAGAGAACCGTGCAAAGATTTTGCATGTGTATTGTAGTCATTGAAAGGAAGGAAGGGATGAGACCCGGGGCGCCTTCACTGTCTCTCCGAGGGTGTGGAACCCTCCGAAGCACTACTGACAGCCATAGAGAAGCCATCTTCCCAAAAGTAAAATGGTGTTGGAAAGTGAACCAGAATTCACAACTATTCAAACACAGGGAGCTACCTCAACTGGAGGGTGTATACCAGAGCGGGTTCACATCTCAAACAGGTTCCCTGAGGGGTCCCCACTTGGGCTGGGGTGAGAGCCGCTCCGAAAGCCCCACATCCAAGACGTTAGGGCGGGGTGGGAGTCCAGGTGTGCGGATCTCAGGTACGCCCGCAAACCCCGGGGAGCGTCGGGTCTCGGGGAGCCCTGGACGACCACCCCGGCGGAGGAGACCGCGGGGGGCTCGGGTCTCCTGGCTTCGGGGTGCGCGGAGCGGGCGCGGGGACGCGCTGGGGCGGCAGCGCCCGCGCACACCTGGCCGCCGACACCAGTTGCAAAGGGACCAAGTGAACCGCGGCGGCCGCTGAGCCCCGCACCGCTCGGGTCCGGGTTCCCAAAAACCCTTCCGGGAAAGCGAAAGGGAGCCCATGCCGCGGGAATCCCACCCGAGGACCCGCAACGATGTCCGAGGGGCTCTTACCTCGGATCCGCCCTCCGAGCCGCCGCGCTCCTCAGGGAGTGCCACGACCTCCCTAGACGCGAGGGGACCGGTAGCCGAGGGAGAAAGATCCCAGAGCTGGAGCGCCCGCCGCGTCCGGCTGCAGACACGCCGCTGGGGCTTGCCCCGCGCCCTGCGCCCAGCGCCCCGAGCCCGCCTCGCCCGCCACCGGGGCCGTGTGTGCGCGCCGCTCGCTCCTGGCCACCGCCAGCGCGCGCCGCGCATGCCCAGCAGAGAGCCGGGAACGCGCGCTGCCCCGCGCGGCCGGGAGAGGGCTCCGTTTGCTAGGTCTTGAGAACAGTTGAGTCTCTAGTGGACCCTAGGGCTCTGGATGGGGTCCCGAGGGCTTCACTCGGCAAGGCAAGCACGACACCCAGCAGGAGCAGACCCGGGATCCCAGCCTCAGACTGATGTCTACAAGTCCTCAAGTGAACTGACCTGGGTCTGCAGAGCACTGCCTGGGACAGGGGTGATGCCCCAGGTGAATGCGGCCAGTCCTGCCGCACAACTGATGACTAACTAACTAGTGTTAATCTGGAAGTTACCGCCCTACCCAGCTACCAGCAAGAGGTATTCCCCGACCTCTGACCTGTGTTCTTTGGTCTGCTCCTTTACCATCTCCTAAACCCATGCAGTGTGCAAGTGGTACCCAAGAGCCTCACTGGTTTAGAGAGGCTACAAAACTCCAGTCCCTGGATGTAGCCGGCAAGCCCAGACCTGTCTCACAAGGCGTCCTGGATCCCAGTTCTTCACAGGAGCTCCTGCCAAGAGCCTGGTGTAGTTTCGAGTATGAGAGACTCTTTAGTCCATTAATAACTATTCACCACTGCTCTCTGCTCCCTGGCTCTATCACCGGAGCCACAGAACAGGAATCTGCCAGTCTTCTCTCCTGAACCTGACATTTTCTTACCTTTTACAATACCTCCGTTGTCACAGCTACGCCCCCAGACACCATGACCCTTCTAACTTCCAAGGCAATTGACTTCCAGAAGCCAAGACAGACTATTAAACAAACTTTGGCTTAAATAGCTGGGTCTACCTGCTTTGCGAGGCAAGCAGAAGCTCATTCAAGAGAATGTGAATTATCAGGCCAAGATGGAGAATAAAAGGGGGCAGTGACAGGTTTTATGAGTAAGTTCAGACTCCTGCCTTTGTCCAGAGTCTTCCAGCCAACATTCCCAACAGACTGACATCCACTTGAGCATGTCCAGTGTTTCAAATAGCTGGTTTTGATAGATCGTATCGATAACTAGGATTGTTAATTGACAATCTATGCCAGGAACTAAGAGATTTACTTACATTGTCTCTAACCCTTAAAATGAATCGCCACTTTAGAAAATTGGGAAAATGATATTCAGAAATTTTCTTTTTGCCAAAGCCAATAGTGACATTAGGATTAAAATTCAGGCCTGCCTACTCCGCAGCTAACAAAAATAGATTTATGAATTCAAATCAACTCTCCTTAAACTGTAGACTGGCACAGATCTACCCTTAGAACTTACATGAAATTAATCTTACTCCTTACAGATATTATAAGCCTTGAGATAGTAGAAGCAGATTAATAAATAACCAACAGAACCTTCTGTTAGTTACTTTGAGACTTGTCCTCAAATTGTTTTTACTTTCACTGATCCTCATGGCAGAGAAATCTGTCAAAAACCAGTCTTTTCTGACTTATATGAGCTTTGGGTTTTTTATTCTCTTAAATCACACACACACACACACACACACACACACACACACACACGGCAAGAAACTAAAATGATCACTGACCCTTTGATCCAAGTAACCCTTCCAGCAAGTTATCCCAAACCTGTATCTGGTTTTCTTTTGGTAAGCAGACTGCCTAGGGTCAGACAGAAGAGACCTATATTAAGTGAGCTTCAAATGGACTGTGTCTTCCACCTTAATACTCTCTGTAATTCTATATTGCTAAAACTTAATTTTCCCTTAAAATTTATCTTTGTAATAGGACATAGTTTCATAGAAATATTAGCTATCACCATAAACTTAAAGTATCTAAGTTTAATGTATAGGTCTTATTTGTTTCATTTGAGTAAATGGTCAAATTTTCCTGTTTAAATTTTTTTAATGGATTTCTATTTCTTTAGTCTCTCTCTCTCTCTCTCATGTGTGTATGTAGATGTACCATGGCACACCTACAGAGATTTAAAGAAAACTTGCCAGACTCAATTCTCAGTTCTCTCTTTCCACCATGTGGATCCAGGAACTAAACTCAGGATATCAAGATTGGTAGTAAGTTCTGTTACCCACTGTGCCATCATAACAGCTTGAGTTTGCCTCTTTATAGTGCTACCATATATGTTTTTACTGTTTGAAGACCTCACTTATTGTTAGATATGTTTGGCACATGCCTATAATCGCAGCACATAGAAAACGCAGCCAGGGAGAACAGGAATTCGAAGCTACCCTTTGTTATGTAGCAATTTCAAAGTTAGACTGAGCTACATAAGATCTTGTTTCTTCAGTCAAAAGGAAAAAACTCACTTGTTAATGTTGGCATATGGAACAACAACCAAAAAATGGTGTAGAGGAGAATAAACATAAATATATCCAGTCAATGAGCATCCCAAAGATTGATTGAGCCTACAGCTGGGTATAAAAGCTACATATCAAAAGTTTCATTTCAAATATTTCAAGATAGGTAAGAGATGATTTTAAATAGTCTCATCATAAATATATGATACACATATGAGGTCATGTAACACTGAATTCAGTTAGCACACTGAATAGACATCTACCTAAATATACAAATGCTAAGGACACGGATTTTTTTTTTTTTTCAAGTCACAAAAAGAAATGGCAGAAATATATTTTTCTTAATGTGCAAATTTTTCATGACAGAACTTTATCTGGGGAGTTTAGTAGAAAGTACTCTTCAGATTTCTTTAAATGTTCCTCTGTTATCTCACCTAGAACCTGATACAGAACCACTGTGAGGCCGGGCAGTGGTGGTGGCGGTGGTGGCACATGCCTTTAATGCCCGCACTCGGGAGGCAGAGGCAGGCGGATTTCTGAGTTCGAGGCCAGCCTGGTCTACGAGTGAGTTCCAGGACAGCCAGGGCTATACAGAAAAACCCTGTCTCGAAAAACCAAAAACAAAAAAAGAACCACTGTGTGTAGACCTACAGCCTCCCACCTACGTGCACTCATGTGGGGTGTGTATGTGTGCATGTGTATGTGGGATGATTGTTTTGAACTCAAGCCTGGAGCATGCTTGACAAGTGTTTTATTTGGACTGTATGCCTAGCCCAATTCTGAGTTTTGAACACACATAGTACAAGACAAGTCTCTGGACAAGGTAGAAGAGAAGCACAATATATAATTTAGAATATGATTGCTGTATCTGACCTCAATCTCCTAAGTATGACCCGGTAGCCAAATACTCTCCCTGTGGCCACCACTGCTGGTATGATTTGTCACTTGAGAGAGCATGCCAAATGCTTAGGTCATTTGACCTTTTCACACTTAGAGTTGCTTGGGCTTCTCACCTCTTATTTTGTGATAGTTGTTTATGTTTCTGGAGTGTTAGGCTTCTTTGAGTGCATTTGTATCCTCGGACTGTTATGTTTAGCCTTCAAAGACTTGGAAGCTAAAGCTTCAGATTGCTTCCGTGTAACGCCTAAACGTGTGAAGGATGGTGGGAAGCCAAATGTCACTGACAGATCATCTTCTTGTGTGTTCTCTACCTCACCCATTAGACTCCACTTGTCAAAATTCAATACACATTAAATAAATTTCTTACACGTGGGTGAAATAGTTTTATTTTTGGCTGCCTGTTTGTTTTTTTAATAATCAATAATTTGTTTGCCACACAAAGAAATTTCTTGAAATGCTACATGCAAATCATTTCTGGGGAAAACTTCTCTTTATTATCTTCAAGTTTCCCACACATTAATATCTGTTAAATGGAATTCATACACAAGGATCACAAGACATATAAGAAAAACTAATCAAAATGACTGGCGGCAAAAATAGACAACAATTAGATTTATGTTTCAGGAAAGCTAATTAACTATATCTGTTAAAGGAAAAACAAAACAAAACTCTAAGCAAAAGACCAACTAAAATGGCTAAGGATCCATGAAGTATAAGCCTTCCCAACACTAGTAATAGAAAATATAACTTCTGAAGTTGGAAATGCCCTAAGAACATGTGAGGAAAATGTCCAACCAAAGCACGGGGTGGGGGCATGTGGAGAGACAGGAAAACAAGAGTAAGAGGTGTGGACCACATGCATGAAGTTATTCAGAATCTCTGACAGACAGTAAAAAGAATGCGGTGGAGGCAAGAGGGGAAGAAGAAATGGCAGATGACATTCTAAGATGGATTTAAGGCATACTTCCAAAGCAGGGAATTCTGAGATATATATATATATAATTTCTAATGTTTTCTTTTTTAATTAAACCAAACTGGGGAATGTTAGCATTCTGTCTAAACTCCACCTCCACAGTTACCTGGCAACAGCCAGGTATGTTCCGCAGCTACTGCTACGCCCGTGCCCTGCCCACTATTATAAAAGGGGATGTCTGGCCCCTCCTCTCTCTCTTGTGCCTGTGACCCACACCTGCAGGTTGTCTCTGTCCCTCTCCCCTTCCCTTCCCCCTCTCTCCACGTGGTCATGGCTGGCTTCCACCTCCACTCTCTCTACTCTCCCTCTCCTCTCTTCCCTCGCCTAAATAAATATTCCCCTCATGGAACCCTCTGGCCTGGCGTCTTCTGTTCCAAGCAGCTGGTCTAAATATCAACAATATGTACACACACAACACACACACATATATGTATATGAATATATATCAGAAGGAAAATCAATGTATATGATATATATCATATACACTATATATGTATATCATACACACACACACACACACACAACACACACAATATAATATATATATATATATAATTCTCAGAGGGAAAAATCAATCTTAAAAGCATCAAGAGAAGAAAGTATCTATCAAGGACAAATAACTAAAGAATTATGAACAACAATGAGGATCAGAAGACAGTGAAATATCTTCAGAGGACTAAGTAAAAACCACTGCCAACCTAGAATATTATGTCCAGAAAATTAAGTTTTCGTAACAAAGTTAAAATGAGACATTTTTGAATGAGCACAAGGTACCTTTGAAATCTCATCTCGTAGATGAGCATCTGAAATAAGCCCACATCAGAGGAAAAGAATGATGGGGAAGCACGTGAGCAAATGAGGTAAGATTTGGGCTGACCCACAGGGATCCAATCTGTAAGGAATAAAAATGAGTAGTATGAAATACATAGGATTAAAAAGAACACCACTGTTAAACTGTTCTGAAGTTACATTTTTTCCAGAAGGCTGAATATTAATTTTAAATGTCCTTAAGCAAAAGATTTAGAATAAAATTGCAACGAAATCTTCCCATAAGGTCATTGCTGTGTGAAAATGCTTTATGTGAATTTATTTACTTAAATCCTCAATAATCTTCTGGAAGTCTTCGTTGGTGAGACACATATGCACAAGCAAGCATGCACGTACATACGTGACACACAAGCAGTGTAGTTGGGAATGTGTCTCAAAAATCCATGCAGCTACCAAGAGATATTTCTCTCCCTCTGAGCATATGCATCTATGTATTTGCATGTATTTTGTGTGTAGGTATGCATATGTGTTTATACATGCTTATGTGACTATATATGGCTTTGCAACTAAAGACACAAATTTTCACCAAACTCACAGTAAATAATCATACTGCCACTATCTCCTAACAAGTTTCTAAGACTCTTACCTCTGAACCAGGGCTGACAAACTTTTTCTGTCAAAAGCCACATGGGGAATGTCTCTGCTACGTAGGTCAGTGATTTCTGATTGCTGCCCCTACATAGATCAAAAGCAGCCGCCCACATACATAAGAATTACCTTGTTGTGTTGCAATAAAACTTTATTTGTAGCATGAATTAGAACATTAGAACTCTCTTACAGTTCCCATACACTTCATCTTCTGAGATTCTCATCCATTCAGAATGTGCCAGCCATGTTTAGCTTGTCAACTATGAAAAAATAAAAAATAAATAAAATAAAAAATAAAACAACCAGGGCAGACTGGATACAGGCAGCAATAATTCACTGACTTGGTTCAGACTCATTAGTACTTCCAAGGAAACAGAGTTGAGAATCAATAGCCAACTAATTTTTTTTTTAAGTTTTGTGTTTAGAAGTAAATTTAAACTATAGTACATTCCATAAAGATTAACTTAAATAAAAGAGAATTAAACAGACTTCCAAATAACTCATGGATCACAGATGAAATCATAAGGAAGAATTTAAATGATTTAGAACTAACCAGGTATGATAGAGTATACCTTTAACCCAGCACACAGGAGGTGAGGCAGGTGAATCTCGTTAAATTTGAGGCAGGTCTAGCCTTCGTAGCCAATTCTAGGTCAGACAATGAGACCCTCAATAGTGAGAACCTGTCCAACAACAAAAACAAACCACTCCAACTATGTAGAACCGCAAAAAAAGAGAACTACATGTTAGTATATTTAGATAATATAATCTTCTCTTACAGTGAGCATGAGGAAACAACTGCTGTGTTCAGCCACAGTTGTTCCGCATGACATCATCTGGAAGATGGCACAGATTATGGACACCACAGCACCCTTCTCGTGGGTTAGAAATGAGCAAAGGTAAATATTATTGATGAGCATTTATCTCTGTTAAGACAGTCTCGAACGTAAGAAAGCTCAGAACAGTGGTTAGTTCTATGCGTGAGGGGTGGCTGGGGTAGGGAGACTAACAGGAGTCATTTGGGATGGTCTATAAGGAGCTGCAGGTGTGTCTGTCCCACTGACCAGTCTTGTCTCTCCTGGAAAAGCCTGGAAAGATGCATGCAGCTGGGGGCTCCTTAGTGCAGGGAGACAGCAAGTGGAAGGAAAGGCTGTGGGCCAGGAGGCAGAAGGACTAGGCGACTGTAGTTCTAATTGATGGTGAGAGTGATCCAGTCAGGTCTTCTTATTTACTGAGCCTCCAGTCATGCAAAGGTCTTTCTGGCTGTTATCCATAACCTTGGAATAGCTCATGCAAAGCTAGAGTGCTCCAGATAAAGCACTACTTCCCCAATGGGGCCACGGAGGGGCCTGTTTCTAACTTGGAATGTGAGTTTATTGTCTCATGACAAGGTTTGCTCCTCCTGGAAACGGTTATGTTTCTACATCATTGAGAGAGGAATTTAAATCTTGAACCTGACGGTTATTGATCCATACAGTAGCAGCATCAGAATATGAAATACGAAAAAAATGGCATTTGTTTTCTCTTTTGAGACATGGCACTACGTCTGACCCCCAAACAGCAAAACTGCCATTTGAAAACATGGCCTGCCTTACATATGTATATATATGTATATATATGTAACTACTATATATATATATGCTGTGTTCTGGAATCTTCAGGCTATTTAGCAATTCTCCCTGGGTACACTCATTGGTATTGCAAGCACGGACTCTGTTGCCTGTACTTAGCACCCAAACTTTCTTCTTCCTTGACTTCAGAATCCTCCTGAGAGGGAATGAAAAAAAAAATCCCCTATTAGAAACTGAGGAGGTAGTAACATGAAAGTTACGTATTTAAATTGGAATCTCATGAAAAAATCCCTTGAAAGTGCAGTAATTTTTCTGCTCGTGATGTAAGTATCTAAATTTTACTGAGGGGGGAAAACCTGTCCCCCAGTCTCCATTTACAAGTGCTGTCAAAGGCCCCAAACACCAGGTAGGCTAGAGGTAGAGGAAGGGGATGGGAGGAGGGAAACTGAGGCGGGGTGGTGGTGGTGGGGGAACAGAGAGAAAGAATGCACAATGTGAAAGAGGGGGGAAGGAATGAGAGGAAGGAGAGGGGGGAAGAGAGGAAAAGGGGGAGGTAAAGATGGAGAGAAACAGAAGGAGAAGGGGAGGGTAAGGGGGAGGGAAGTAGGAGAAGAAAACAGGAGAAAGAGAGGGAAAGGAGGAGGGAGAGAGGGATGAAAATGAGGAAGAGGGAGAGAGGAAGAGCAGTAGAGTGGGAAAGGAAGCGGAGAGAGTAGGGGAAATCTTTATACTGAGAATGCTTTTTACTTTCCAGCCACACCAAACATCTTTGAATAAGCATTTTCCCAACGTGAAGCTTTCAACGAGATTCCCACCTTTTCTTACCTTAGAAGCACAGGGAATCTTACTGTATTAACTATAATTATGAGTGTTCCTGAGGTACACAGACTCTCATCCAAAACAGCAGATGCTTGTGATTTCGTAAAAATTGACACCAGGTCTCCTTCACACCCCAGCGGGGTCTGTAATTAACACGTTTATTTCTACAGCAGAACAGAGTCACACAAATGAGTCCATAAGCCACCTCACATCGGTTCAGATCGAATGTGCTGACAAACAAGTGCCAGTCACATTAGGCTTTGCCACCGAACAGAATGTAAAAGAACAAATGAAACAGCATATTTTAAAAATGTGTATGGGGGAGGGGGGAGATGTGGCCCAGTGGTTAAGAGCACCTGCTGCTCTTGCAGAGGACTTAAGTTCAGTTCCTAGAGTCTACACAAGGCCAGTCATCTGCAACTCCAACTCCAGGGTTTCTGGTGCCCTCTTCTGGCTTCACTGGGCACCGCACACTCGTTATAGACTTCATACTTAGAGGCAAAGCCCACCTATGTAACTCTGCAGTGTTACTGATTCCCATCTATGTCATGCAGGCCCTCCCTAGACGGCTACAATTCTTAAAATGTGTGCATCCCAGGGTCCTCCTGCCTCCACAGTGAGTCAGGCATCCCTCTCCCCTCACCCTCACACGTATTTTATCCTGACTTCATCTACAGCCTTTCTTTTTCTAAACACTACTTTCACTCTGAGATAATGCAATTCTTCATAAGCATATATTAAATTAGAATACATGAGTGTCACCTCAAGAACTCCAAAGTCATAGCACATGGGCTGAGCTATCTTATCTCCCACTTACAACAATGAACGGCCCGAGAGGCTGTTTGTTTGCTAACATTTCTCATCTGAATTCCCAGTTTTCAAGATTGTTATCTTCACAGAGAGTAAGTCCAAGTTCCCGATGTCCTTTCTGGAGAGGACATTTTATGAATCCTGTGTTATTCTAATATATGCACAGGTGACATTTCTGTCACAGAAAACAAGCAAACGTCTAAAGTTTATTGGGAGTTATGCAAAAATAATAGGTTATAGCAATCAAAAGTGTTTAGGAAAAGTTCTGCGTGGGGCTGGTATTTGCAAACAATCTCAGTGTGCTGCCAGTGTTTTTCCTCTCTGCTGGACGGGCACATCCTCCTGCACACTGCCCCCCACACCATGCACTTATCCTCACTTATTAGAATCTCAGCATGGGCCTTCCCACAGGTCCCTAAGTCCTTCAGTGGCGCAGACCGCGGGTCACACTTACTCACTACACACAAGGCGTGTGGGGAGCTGCAGAGGATTATGCCTGAAAGTCAAGACAAGGGGTATGCACACATGGCCCAAGGCCCCAGAGAGAAGGAGAAGGGGGGTAAAACATTAGCACCAAGCACTAATTCGAGAAAGGCGATCAAAACCCTTCTCCAGAGAACACAGAGCTGTGGGAGTCTCAGGAATGCATCAGGTGACTCTTAAAGGTCTCTGACTCACCCATTCAGCAAAGGTCCAGGTACTGCCAAGTGCAGGGACAGGCCCTGGGGACGTGAAAATGAGAACAGGATGATCCTCACCCACCCCAAGGCTTGGGTTTAGCAGTTAGACATAAATAATAATCACTAACAGCCATCCACAGTTCTGTGCCACCCCAGCGTGCTACCTAAGGCTGAAAAATGACGCCCCAGCGCCACTCTGGGAAAATCAAGTGCGACATCAGGTTCTCACCATGTTGTGTGAACAAATGCCTTCCAGCTTCTGTACTGTCCCTTGAGGATGCCAGCATTTCCACCACGGCCCTGTAGCATTGCTGTTTCCTTGCCCTGAAACACCCTTCCTTCAGAAACCTCACAGCTGACGCCTTGCTTCAGATCTCAGCTCAAATGGCGACCTCATCTGCTTAACCACACTGTTTACACGTACACCCACCTACGCATGCACACAGCATTCTCTCTCGCAAGGACACACGACACACACACCACCTCCCTGTCTCTCCCACTGCATGTTACACGTGTCGACCTTGTGTATAACTTACCATTAGGATACAGCAGGATGGACGAGTTGATCACAGTAACTAGAAGCGTATGAGGTTCGCACCATGCAAGATTCGTAGTGGCAAGGTGACTTGCGCTGTTTACAGTCTAGTCCCCGGGGCAAGCTGTAATGGACGACTGGATAGGTAGAAAGCTACAGCAAGTATAAACCTAGAAGCAACGAGGAAAAACAGGTCGGGTGTGGAAGAGACCACAGATACAGAATGCACAAGGATTGAATGGGAAGGTGAGCACTTGAAGGATGGTTACGAGGGGAAATAAGTGAACTGAGCCAGCATCGTTGTAAGTGCGTGCGGGAGTCAATGAGTGAACTATGAAGGACGTGGATGAAGGCTCAGATAGCATCCAACCCCTAGATCAATCTAGACCTGAGAAAACAAGGGTGTTGGAGATCATTCTCTTCAGTGGTAATGAACAGTGATTGAAGAGTTTAATAAGAAAATATGAAAGTAGCGGAGCTCAAGACACTAGAGCATGCTTCATAGCTGAGTCTGGAGAAGAGGAGCTAACTGAGTCCGTATCTTCTTAGTAGTTTTGATTACAGCTCCATACCCAGCTTCATAAGAAGAGGGACACCAGGGAAAGAATGAACCTCCGCTGGACATTTGGGGGTAGAAATATCATCGTAACCATGGGAAGAACTCAGAGCTTACAGCATAGACAGGTTGAGACATATACGCATGCCCCTCAGGAATGAGCTATTAAACCAGGCAAAGTATCATGAGCGAGAACGTCCAGAGGCCAAGGAGGGAATGGGGCTGCACTGAGCAGGGCAAGGCAGCTAAGATGCTGATAAAAGCGACACTCGTGAACTCACGAGGACACACACCGTGTGGGGCCGAGGGGCAGTGTCCTTATGCAGAGAAGAGACTCAAATTCTCATGAGAAAAAAAAAAAAAAAAAAGCTAGAAGGAACTGTGGAGCTGGGTAAGAACAATCCTGCAAAGATACTAAGAGAATAGCCTTAAGAATGTAAATAAATGGACATTTATTTTGTTGTATGCATGCCTGTGCATGTCTGGTGTTTCTTAACGTGTGTGTTTGTGTACGTGTGCGTGTGTGCACTGTGTGTGCATGTGTGGTGTGTTTATGTGTACCCCATTCTCGTTATGACTCCATGTACAAGAGTTAGTAATATCCCAACTTTTGGTGTTTGTTTTTAAACAGCTCCAATGAACTCACTATACCACTGAGGATGATCCCCGGGCCTCCACCAGCTCCAGTGCTGTGATTACAGGCACCACTTCTGTGCCTGGTTCATCTGCACACTCTCTAGCCTAGCATTCTGCCAACCCAGCCTTGTCTCCAGCCCTTCCGATCCCTACTTTCTTATGTGAGGAGATGAGGCATAGAGATGGGAGCTCTCCATCAGAGAGAGAGGGTCTAGGTTAAACCAGCCACCCAACTTCAAAGTTCGGACCTCACAACAGGAAGATGGTTCTTTGTGAGATCGCTAAATCCAATGGGAGGGCCACTCTGTAGACAGTGGGGGAAGAGGTGGAGAGACAGCTGCGGCAAAGGATGGACTAGTAACTCAGCCACCAGGAGCGACAGAAGCTGTTTTGTGTTTTCAGGGAGCAAGTGTGAAGCGTGCAGGATGAGTAGATTCTATTTACATCCCACTCAACAAGTGTTGAGGAAAAAGGAGGGGGCCGGCTGGAGACACACAGCCTATTTCAGCATCACAATTACTAGTCCACACTCTGAAATGCTTCATGGAGCCAAGAGAAAGATCCAACTTGAAAAAACAAAAATCCATACACTCTTAAAAAGACATTTAAATAGAAACCCAAGGGTTATCATTTCTTATAATCCACAAACTTTCGGTGGTTCCCATCCTGGCTGGAGCATTTATTTATTTTGTTTGTTGTTTCAATAGGACTGGGGAATGAACCCAGGGCTAGGCAAGCACCATACCACAAAGCTAGATCTCCAGCCTTCTTCTCCAGCCTAAGGGCATCCTTCTGCTTTCCCAAGATTTTGGGGAAAGAGTGAGGGTGCCATCGGCATATCCCTCTCGTTATCTCTCTTCCTTTGCATTCTGATCCTCTTTCTACAGAGGGGGGAAGATTAAGTACAAGCAACAGTAGACAGAGCCATAACGATGCACTGAAGAGAGACCTAAGTTAAGGTAGTAGCAGGTATTCATCGCTGCCTGCTTCATTACTCTGTTCCTAAATGCCTCAGCTCTTCTGCTGCCTTTCTATGTCTCCATTCCTCATGAGCATCTGGAGGGAAGCATCTCAGGTGGGGTGTTACAGCAGGCCTCCTCCTTACCCCGTGCCACCTGCAGCAGGGTCCCAGCATCCCCTCAGTCAGTGTACCCTGGTCCAGTATCTGTCTCAGTCACGTGTACCCGAGTACCAGCATCTCCTTAGTCACACGCTCCTTCCTCATCCCTTTGCCCATCTCTGTCCCCCTATACAACACAACAACAGTGTTCAAACTCATCCCTAGTGTAACCATAAAAAGATGAGATCATTACAAAATATACAGACATCGGGCCAGTGAGATGGTTCAGTGAGGAAAATGGCTTGCCATTGCAAGCCAATGGCCAGTTACATCGCTGGAACCCAGGTAAGAGGAGGGAAGAGAAAAACCATTCCTCGAGGTTTTCCTCTGACCCCTACAGGCACACTGTGACACCCGTGTCCACACACACACACACTCACTCACACACACACACTCAACACTCACAGCCACACATACTTATACACTCACACACACAACTACATACACACATTACACACACATACACACACATACATACGCACATATACACACACAACCCACAACATACTGCACCAAACACACACATACATACATGAACACACATACACCACATAATACTACACCATATACACCACACATACACACATTATACACACACTCACACACAACTCAACACACTCACACCCACCCACTACATACACTACATACGCACATATACACCAAACACATACACACACCATACATACATGCACACACATACACACACATACATACATGAACACACATACACACACATACAACATACACACATATACACCACAATACACACATTACACACACTCACACACACTCACACACTCACACCCACACACATACATACACACATATACACACCTTTACACATAACACACATACATGCAACATATTACACACATATACACACACATCATACATACACACATACAACAATATACACAAATATACACATACATATACACACATGTACACCAGACAAACACACACCCATATACACAATAATAAATAAGATCTAAATAAATATATGGAATCAGTTTTCTGACTTAGGGTGCATTTTCATATTTAATAAAAGTTTTGCATGTCCAATTTCAGAAATCCATACGACTTCAAGCAAAAATAAAAGTTATGCTTGGGAGATGTGTCTCAGAAGGAATTAGAAAGCTCCGGACTTAGCGGTCTTTGCTGCGTATTCATTTATATTCTGGGCAGAGCTCAGTGCAAAGATGCACAGAATTATCTCCCAGACAAATGCAATAATCTTCATAGAAAGATCTTTATTTTCTTCTCTAAACTATGGTATCTTTCTTGCTCACAACTCCCTACAGTGGGGTGATAATTAAAATACTCAGGTTCAAAGGCACTCTTTCTAAAATTCCTGATGAGCTGCTTCAAACAAGAATAAGCAGAAACAGTCATGGTATCATAAATCAGGTTATTATGCCAAGAAGAAGTACGAAATAGATTGTGTCTGCCAACTGTCAACAGTCATCCCTTTCCACACCCACCCCATCATGGGATCCACATCCCAGAATGCATAGTAGCAGGTATTTGGGCAGGTATATGCACCAGGCTGAGGTGGGCTGAGCACACATGTTCACCAGGTTGAGGGGGCTGAGGACACAGGGTTTTATAATGCTGTGTTCTTCACCAGAGCAGCGCTCATTATGAGGAGACAAGATACTTGTTCTGCCAGCAGAAAACACTTGACTAGAAATAGAAGTCCCACTATCTCCTACTCAGACAAGAATCCCCATCCTTCGTGCCTACAGGATGCTCTTTTGAAAACTGTGAGCGTTGTGTACTCTGCAAGTAACAAGACAGGCTAAGGATTCTCTCTAGGTGGACAATGTTTTGAAATATTGACAACCCTACGAGCCCACACCAGTTCAATCCCTTAATCAAGTGTTTCTCCATTTCACTCTTGGAACAAACTATTTTTACTCTACTTGTTACAGTAGAAAAGTCATTCTGCGTTCCTGTTTTTCTTGGTTAAAAGAATGCCAAAAACCTCACTAATCCTAAACAATAAAAAATGTTCTATTGAATGTAGACGTTTTTTGAGACATGTCTCCATGTTGCCCCCATTATTTCAAAATTGCTGTTAACTGCCTTGAACTCTGCTGCACTGCCTCTGTCTTCTGAACACTGGGTGGCAGGGTGTCTCAGCACAGCTGGCCATGGAATAATTTAGCTTTAAACACTTGACAGATGACTAATGCAAATGCTTTTGTCTGTTGGTGTTATATCTATTAAGCCAGGTGTGACATTGCATGCCACTTTGGAAGGCTGAAGTGCCTTCACGTGATCATGTGATCCAGAGTTTGGGGCTAGCCTGGGCAATACAATGAGCTTGCCTTTTAACAAGTTTACCTCCTTTGCAAAAGAGCAGAAGAAATAACCTAGAATATGCGATTTATGCAGCCTAATAGTTAAATCTGTGGACATTCATTTGTAAAAGAGGAAATTTCTCCTCAATGAGTTTGAATGAATTCAATCGCTGGTTGCTGGGACACAATTCTCTCTGGGTTTTTGGACAACATTTGTTCCTAGGACCTTTGAGACTCTTTCCAAGTGGCAGTGGGAATAAACTTCCTTTTTTATCTGTGCAAACTGAGCCAACGTGTGCTCTCATGCTATTCTGCGTGTTCTGATTCACTGGCTGCTCATCGGGACTCCAAAAGTCTTGCCAAAGCACCAACTGATTTTAATCAGACTCCAATTTTTTTGGCTAAGAGTTTGCAAAGTCACCCTAGACTTTTTAAACATGTTTTTCTTGGTCAAGTTTATATATATATATATATATATTAATTAATATAATAAAATATATATTATATTTATACACATTATACAATATATATATATATATTTATACAATATTATTTATTATTATTAGAAAATGTTGATGTTCAAACACCTAAAGGCTTGGTCACATTGATATTTGCATAATCCCACAGGGCACTGTGGTCCCCAGACCCTTTTAGAGGCAGAAACACTTTCTAAACTGGATTTGGACCATATGAAAAACATATTTAAAAAAGAAAAAATAAGTCCTGTTTTCCGCCACAGTGGAAAACTTGTTTTGTTAATGGACTTGATTCTTTTGCCAGAGTAACTTTCAGATGTTTTGAAAAGTCTAAAAGCTAATCCTTTTGGTTGGTGTTCTAGAAAATTGATTTGCTACCCAAAAAAAAGGGCCTGCGATAAAAAATGAAAACGGTAAATTTTCATGAAATAGGTTGTGACATGCCTTGAATTGGTGGCCCATGGAGTCTTTTGTGCTAGAAGAGAAAAACAGCCATGGTGCATTAGTCTTTGGAAGGAAGATGTGGGAACCAAATAGTTCCAAACCTTTTTGGGTGGATAGTGCTTAGAGGTCCTTGGATCTCCTTTTTGCACAAAACATTCTCCAGGTATGCTAGGTAAACCGGAATGGCTTCTTTCCTTCATTTGTGTCTGGGTCTTTGGGTTCTGCTTACTGTTCCACCTGGTTTCTTCTCCATTTTTCCTGTATTTGTTTTTGGGTTTTTAGTTTAGAAGTATTTTATTCTCTCATCAGTTTCCAAACCACTATGGTTTTCCTTCCTTTGCATCCTTCTACCTAAATATTTTTTAGGTATTGTTCTAAAAGGTTTTTTCAACATTAAAAATCGTATTTTTGTTTCACTTGATTATTTGTTGTTTCTGGTGATGGGGATCAAATTGGGGGTTTCCCTTTATCTTTAGATAAGCATTCTAGCCTGTGCTGTTTCCCAGACTTTAGTTTTTCTTCAATGTCTGTAACAGGTACATCCGGTCCATTTTAATCAAGGAAAAGGATTATTCAAAAACAAATTCCTTTGGGTCAGGGAGAGGCTCGGTGGTTAAGAAACATGGTTGCTCTTCCAGGCTCCTGAGCTCAAACCCAGCACTCACTGGTGGTTAAAACCGTACAAGGAGGAGTTATGAGATTTTCATGCCTTCTTCTGGTGTGAAAATTACATGAGATTTACCCATTAATAAAAATATTAAACAAATAAAAAATTTTAAAAGTCCCAATAGAACAAAAAAAAGTTTGTTATATAATAAAACCAATATTTTCTGTGGTAAATATTTTTCCTGTTGTTTATTTCTCATTCATGTAAGTTTTCAAACACCAAGAATTGATTCTTTTGAGCTAAACTTGACCATTCATTTTTAAATAAACACTTTTTTATTACTTAGAACACGGGTTACATTGTTTGACTGCTGTGGCCACGGGTTCTCAACTATCTTTCTTGAATAACGTGGCCTGGATGGAGGTTACTGTGCAGAGAATAGCGGAAATAATATGTTAATTACTAAATTAAACCCGGCTTATTTTATGTAATCCAAGAACTTGGGCAATGGACGTATTGTCTTGTCTGGCTCTGAGGAAATGGAATTTAGGGGGAAAAGAAATAATTTTTTCAAATTTTACAGGGTGAGGGTGTGATTTTTATTTATCTAAACTAGTCAATGAATATTGCAAAATATAAAGGGGCATGAGCCCTTTTTTGGGTTTTTTTGTTGTGCTTTGGGTTTTAAGGGGACTTCAAAACGAATACCTTCAGTAAATTTTTTTTTCCCAAAAAACTCCCAATCGGGCTCCTTTTGTTTCCTTTTTTCCCTTTGACTAAAATGTCTCTTGTGTTCCTTTCCCCCTCCCCCACCAAATCTTTTTTCATTTTCTTTTTCCCTTTTTTCCCCTCACAAACCCTTTTCTCCTATCTCCTTTTTATTTTTTGCTTTCCTTTTTTTCTCTTTTCAAAAATTTTAAAATTTCTCTAACTTGTCAAAATCAATAGTATAAGGTATAAAGTTAATAACACCTTTCAAGATCTACTCCATCAGTGATCTGAAAAGTTTTGCAGGGGGGGATTTAGATGCTCGGAAAGGGGCCCCTTTTTCAAAAAAATTTGAAGGGTCAGCACTTAGGAGGTTTTACGCTTTTCCCGGGAATGGTAGTTCCCCATCAGGTTTTCCAAAAATCTGTAACTTTTGTTCTGGGGATTAAACCCTTTTCTGTCCCCCTACAGGCTTCCGCATGACATCAACAATCAATCAATCAATCAATCAATCAATAAATTCTTTTAAAAAATTTCACATTGTAGTGGGACGGGCCCGTTACCTTAATGCTGATGGGTAGAAGCAGGGGGATTTAAGAGTTTTCTGCCCCAAACCTTCTAGCCCGAAGGAGGTCCAGGTTTAGTGAAAATGATCTCAAAATTAAACAGGGCATATTGATGGGGCTATGGACTTTGATCCCCACACACACAGAGAAAACCACACACAACAGAGGAGCATGCCTACACAATGCACACCACCACACACACAATGTAAACAACCCAACACACAACCAACCCCTCAAAACCACACACCAAAAGACACACACACCACACACCACCACACACTTTTACTTCAGAGTAATAAACCCCAAAAAAACCCCTCTTCAGCCTTGTGTGGGGGTTACGCATGATTAAAGACTTTAGGAACTTTTCTCAGAAGTCCCCCATTACAGTTGCTTAATAAGTGATCATGTAGTTATTTCATCAAAAAGAAGGGGAGGGAAACCATTCGAAAGAAAGGAATCTGGCACTGGGGTGTAGCTCAGTGTACTTGTTGCCTTGTAATCAGGAAGCACTAGGTTAGATCCTTACAGCCCCTAAAAAAGCATGGTGGCACACACAGGAGGTGGGGGCAGGAGGTCCCGGTTAAGATCACCCCTTTACGATGTCCTTTGAGGGCCGGCTGGGGCTGGAGTTACCCCCAAAGGAGGAGACTTATTCCCACAACTGTCCCCTGCAGTTTTTGGGTTTAAGATGGCTAAAGCATTTTTTTACAACTGTAGTATGTGAAGAAATAAGGATGGAGCTACTCTGTCCCGCAGTCTCCTTTTGTAGAGGAGGATGGCTTTCCCCAAAAGCCCCCTATCTCTCTGTAGAGACGGATGAAACCCTACGTGAAACTGTATTTTTTGAATAGGCACGTATAACAAGGACAATGCCCCGGGGCAATGCCAAAGCCTTTTTCCTTATGGGTCAGGGTGGAAAATTTGGGAAAACCTTTTCCGGGCCTA